>CAJNDS010001011.1:0-41955 GCA_905221605.1 Symbiodinium natans
TCAGCACCTTGTACATCAAGTCCTCCAAGTTGAAAATGGAGAAATTCACTCCCCTTATCAACAGCCGCTCGCTCACCTCAGGGCCCAGGCGCTGCGTAACCTCCCTTACCCTTTGTGCTCGAAGTTCTCTATCCAGCTCCATCGGCCCCATACTGCTCGCTCTGCGTTCTATCGCTATTTCCGTAGCCCTCCTCCACTGTTCCCTCCTCACGTCAGGGTTCGCTCTCCAGAAACCCATTCCCTCAACCCTGTAGTCTCTGGCAATCGCTTGAATCTCCTCACGCCATTGTGGTGACTCCCTCAAACTCGCGGCTGCCATTCTCAATCTTCTCCTAGCATCGGGTTCCACGCTATCCTCCATCAGCTCAGGTGCCTGTGGTCTTTCTAGACATCTATCCAGATTCCATTCCGGAAGAACTCCGCTTTCGTCAGTGGCGATCTTTCCCAACGTCATAATAACATCCATGAAGTCCAGTTTCGCCTCCGGTTTGTCCACGACCACTATTCCTGCGGCGACCATAAGCTCGTGTGGCTCGAAAAGGTCTATCTCTTCCCATGGCATCCCCTCCGCTGCTAGTCTCTCGGTCAGCCGTGCAACTATCCTCCTCGGATCGTATTCAGGTAGATATGAATTCTGCACGATCGCCGCCAACACCACCGATGGTGGCCTGCCCTTTACCAAGGTACTATACTTTCCCACTTGTCCCAGCTCCTTTTCGCAGACCGGGCACACAGCACCTTCGCACGGAAATGCCTCGCCATTGCTATCTACCCCCGTATATCCCAACCACCAAGCAAAGCACGCATGACAATGGTATCCCCAGCATATCCTTCTAAGCCACTCGACCGGCTCGCTGAAACTATGTATTCCCGACCCTCTCGTGTTGCTCTCCTCTATCGGGTTCTCCCGGGTGACCCGCTCATGCACCTCGTCCGTCATCTTTTTCACGAGCTCGTCCCTCTCCGCCCTCGCTTCGTCCAACCACGGGAATGGGAAGTTGTGCTTCTGGTTCCATACATCCTCCACGACTCGCCTATAAATCTCCGGGTTCTGTCGTGCCACATGAGTGCCACATGACTATCCTCTTCCCTGTCAGCTATCGTATCAACACCGTGTCCAAACAACTCCGAGAACCCTTGACCTCTCTCGTTCTCACTATCTGGCTCCATCGCCTCATGAGCTTCCACGCCCTCCATCTTGCTATCCATCTCCGGACTCTCGGGCTCGTTCATCTCTCCCCCCGCATCTATCTGCATTGTGGCGTCCTTTGCTTCCCTCGCGTTCACCCCGTGCTCTTCAGCCTCGGCCACCGAGTCGAGCGGTTCAGGTCTTATCCCTGTTGCGCTCCTCCTGCCCTTGAGTGCCTCCTTGAGCGCATCCTCCTTGATTTCTTCTATCCACCGATAATAGTCTGCCGGATAGCCTTGGCCCATGCTCTCTATCCTTCTCATCGAACTGATGATCTCCTCGAACAGCGTGCAGTCGTTCCCTATCATCTCCACAATATCAGTCTCATGCTTAACCAGCATCAGGTTCTGCGCTATCCACCATGCCATGGTGTTGGCCCATTCCCTCGGGAATTTCATGTCTTCAAGAATCATCGTCCTGACGAATTTGGCCAGCCATATTCTCACCACGTAATTCGAAAACTCGATTTTATTCAGGGGAGTAGTGCCCCCCGTCTCGGATCCAAATCCTTGCTTTGTCACCTCCTCCACCATGTCCGCAACGTCCATGCTATCCGGATAGCCCCCGGTACCGGCTTCCATCCTCGTCATCACGCGATCTATCAAATGCTCCCCGGCCCTCTGGACAACCTCGAACAACTTCGTCTCCCACAGCATCTCGAGCTCTTCATAACCTAGGGAAAGTGTCTCTGGTTCTATCATTACGTTGTATATAGTCCACCGCATCTCCACCTCTATCTCATCCGCGTCGTTGGATGTAGGTTTTACTCTAGGCTCACTCGGCGGCGGTGAAATCGATGGAGGCTTGTGTCCAGGCCGGCCTAGTCTGCCTCCGTCAGCTCTCAGCTCTGGCACGGTCCCCAATATTCCATTCATGCCCATCCACACCCGATAGAATTGCTCTACCCACTTCCTCATGCCTCCGACGTTGCTCTCAACGTTCAATATCCTGCTTCTCATCAAAGTTCCCAAAGCTATCCCGGTGTATGACGGTTCGGCGCCAGGCCTCGTTCCCGACAGCACCTGCGAGTCATATATTCCCGCCATTACAATGTCGTACACTTCTTTGGGTGTGATCTCATCGGTAACCTCCCTCGGGCACGTCGCTCTAATCATCCTGCGTATTACCTGTACCACTATCGTTGTCCATGCCATCGGTGGGGCTCCATAACAGCGAATCCAGTGCTGCATTTCTATCAAATGCCCCTCCCCTAGCACCTGTCCTGCCCTCGTATTCCTCGACCATGGGGCCTCTATCACAGGCGATCCCTCTTCTTCCATCCTCAATCTCAATATCCCCCCACTCTCTCCAGTACCCACGCATTCCACTCGATCCAGTTCTGTCCCGTCGGCAACCACTCCCACCGTGCCTCCAGATCCTATCACCATCGGTCCTTCGCCACTGTCTCCGCTTCTCGTTGCCTGCTGCGTCTCTCTATCCGAATATTCCTGCTCGGACTTGAGGTCGCTCAGGGTCTTGATGTTGCTACCCGTCCCAGCACCACCCTTCCATCTGGGAGCCTGCTCTTCTCGTCTCTTGCTTGTTTCTCTTGTCGTTGGTTCGCGAGCTCCTGAGCACTCTCGAGCAGCTCCTTCCTCTTCATCGCCTCCCGGTTTTCTTTCTTCGCCTTCTTTTGTTCTGACCGACTCCTCACGGTGGCGAAACCCTCGTCACTGCCTTCCTTGAACTCCTCAGTCGTTGATGCGTCTCCCTCTCGAGCAGATTGGTTCTCCGGTCTATCCTCACCCATAGCATCATCCTCTTCTCCATCCGACTCTGCATCGTCCTCCATCATCTCTGCGTCATCTGCCATCGCCTTCAGCTGCCCGATAGCTTCCATAGCCCTTAGAGCTTGGTATTCGGGGTCCTTCATGTGGAAGCCGGCCGCCGTGTAAATGATCACTTTCATCCGGTGCCAAGAACCCCTATCTCCGGCTGACACACAGTGAGCTTCGGACTTACCACACATTGTCTTCCACACCGACTCATCTATCCTGGCAGCCATCTCCGCATACACCCCTTGTCTATCCGATGTCCTAAGGCTCTCCGTGACTCCCGTGATCTTTGTCTCTGGCACAATCACTTTCGTTTTCAGTGACCGGTCTGCCTTCGCCACTTCTATCCAGCGTCTGAGCCAGACTCCAACCTCTCCAATGCTATCCCTGCTCTCCTCGCCGATCACCTCCCTAATAGCTGAAGTTTCTCTATCATATAACTCCATGTCTCGCGGGGTCGGCCACATCATTCCGAACATCGAGATGAACAGGATCTGCGCCCAGAAGCCGAACGTTCGCCCGGCACTGATGTACAACATTCCCGCGTCCACCCCTATTCGAGGAAACGCCGTACGCATAACGTTCCAAGGCAGAGTGATGATTCCAGACTTCTTCATCAGTTTATCCATGGCTTCTCCAGCCCTTATCAGCTCCTTGGCCTCCTCCCTGACTCTGTAGTTAGTGGGGAATCCATTCTCTTCGAAATTTCCGGGCCCTACCCAGAGCACATTGGCATTGGCTTTCCTGATCGTCTCCCTCGTCTCCCTCGCCACCTTGGTTTTAGTGTCATCGTCTGTAGCCTCGAACCGTCTCACCTCTTCTATTGCTCGGCGAGCATTCCCTGCTGCCATTCCAGCTGGGGCCAATACCACAATAATGTTCGTCACTTGATTCCCTCCCATGCCCTTCGAGACGCATTCCTTGCACACTTCCTGAACCTTCTTGTACGCACCCTGGTAGGTCATCTCCTGCGTTCCTGTCAGTTTGTGTGTAATGAACGACATACTCTCCGCGGCCTTTCCATAGCCACCGTGCGCCTTCAATAGCAATCCTATCCACTCTCGGATTTCCCCTGGTGACGCCGGATTCTTCTTATTCGAGACGCCCTCTATCCCCTCAGGTATGATGATGTGCACGTAGGTCTTCTGATCCGCACTACATCGGAGCTGAAGTGGCGGCTTCATTCCCTCCGCCCACCATGTCACCAGCTCAGCCGCCTTGCGCTCATGGAATGCAGTAGCTATGTCAAACATCCACTCGTAGGTCTCTACCGCGGACTCAAGCTCGCTCGAAAGCGCTGGCTCCATCATTCTCCCTCCAACTCCGCCCATTCCTATGCCAATGATAGCCGCCCAGGCCTGAGCCTCGAACGCCCAGCTCTGGTCGACGTCCTCCGGTCTGTTCCACCCATATTTCCTGGGTGCCTTTTCTATCCCCAACACTATGCTCCCCACGTCCGCCATTTCCAAAACCTTGCCCATGTGGTGCGTGGCCTCATTCGCCTTCTCCATGACTTTCTCCTCTATCCCGCTGCTCTCCACACACCGTCTGTAAATGGCTGGTCCCACAAAACTCCTCCACGGCATCTTCACGACGGCGCTATCGTGTCCCGTGGCCATTGGGGCCTCTATCCCCATATACTCCAATAAACGTATCACATTGGCCCATTCACTATCCACCGGGTAGTAGTCCTTGTCTCGATCAGGCCCGGACACGCCCCCACTGCTAGGCAACTCCGCTATCCATCCCCTTCCATCCCCTCATGAGCTCTATCAAACCACTTCTTGAGCCAGTCGGCTGTTCGACGACCTTCGTGACATCTTCGTCACCTTCCCGATGCAGGAACTCACGTTCCATCTTCCAATCCACAGGGCGCTCAGGAAGAGGTCCTCGGACTGGGCCTATGATTGCGTGCTTTTTCAGGTGATAGCGCCAATACAGCCTCTCAACCCCTTGTGGATGCTTCTCCATCAGTGCCGACATCTCACTCATGAGATGGCTATTCGCTCCTAAACCCGGGTGCTTCGGCCTACAGATAAGTGCTTGCCCGATGATCTTCGTGGCCCTCATAAAGCAGAACAATACCCCGTCTATCTCCACTCTATCCACATCCAGTCGGATCTGCCCGTCAGGCACCGACGATCTCCTTGTCCCCACATCCATCTTGACATTCTTGCCTATCCTTCTGAAGCCGGCCAGTACTCTTACTATCCATCCATTCCCTAACGAATGCCATGTAGAGTATGATGCTGTACCACAGATGCTCCGTCCAAACCAGCATCCCGCAGAGTCATGCACACTGGGAGCGCCGGTCGTCCACGTGACCAGCGGATGGCTTCGATCTATCCCACCAGATGCTATCATCGACCACAACGCCTCTAGAGACGTTCCGTGGAAAATCCACCCGGGCACATTGAATTCCTCATTCCCGACCGACATCTCCTGATTCAGCTTTTCTGCTCCGGCGTATTCGGCCTTCGTGGGTACCCACATACATCGCGACTCCGTGAAATGTTCTTTCACATCCTTAATCCCCCCGTCTGCCTGGACCTCCGGAAATGTGGTCACTTCTTCGGCCAGGGACCAGTGCAACAGGTGTAGAACTGACGCCGGTCCCCCTATTTGCCATGACAGTGTATCCAGATACTCCTTCATCTGCCCATTTGCTGCATTCGCCATAACTCCGTATCCTTTTTCTCCCCCCTCGCTTCTCCGGAATTCCTCCATCACGTCTCTTCCTCTCTTCAAGTATTGGCTTTCGTAGGCCCCCATAATCTCGTCTGCCATGCCTATCACCTTGATCTTGGGCTGCGCCTCCGTCCATATCTTCAGCTTCTCCTCGCTCGACTTATGGCTGACCGCTATCCGCTCTGCAACCTGAGACGGTGGAATTGCATACTTCAATGGTCGCACGGCCAACCACGTCATCATGCCTTTGATCGCATCATCGAACGGGCTCTTCTCTGTGTCGTCCATGTGGATCTCCGCCCAATCTAGGGTCTTTCTGCTGATCCCTCCCCAGCTAGCCCTGAACGGGTCCTTACTTCCGTTCGTGACGTCATACACCCCTCCCACAGAGATGGCTATCGGTGCCACACCAGCTATCATCCTCTCATATGATCTCCCCTTCTGGAAGGATTTCTCTGTCTCATCAGTCGCGCCGAGGAATTTAGGGGCCCATGGCGTATCAACGTCTCCTCCCGTGCCCGCTGTGGGCATGGCACATCCCGGCACGTCCATCCCTCTGGCCAATCGCACCCCTATCAAGTCGTTCAGCTTCTCCTTCGACAGGTTCCCGGCATCAGGACTCGCCTGGGGTGGCGGCTTCGTCGCCCCTCCATGCGACCTTGGCCTATCCCAGTTCGCTATCACCCTCTCCAGGTAGTCCGTGGCATCCGTCACAGTCGCAGCTATCAGAGGGATCTTCTCCTTTATCCATGCTTCAGGATTCCGCCTTGTACACCGTAGTACCTCCCAGAGATACATAATCTTGTGTACTCGCATTCTATCCACATCGTATCCCACGGCTGAACGCTTACCTCCTTTCTTCGCCGTCTTGGCCTGGGCCTCTTCCGCTCGCATACCAGCTATCCCACTGCTCATCCATTTCTTAAAGTCTGCATCGTCCTTGAATGGGCTGGGGATAGCCCGTCTAGCCCATACCTCCTGCATCTCTAGATTTCCCTCCAACATCCAGTGTATTCTAGCCTGTTCTCGTTCCTTGGCTCCGACTGGCAGATACGAGTACGTCGTCACCCCTGGCACTCCATCCTCCGTCTCGGCCTTGAGGTACCTATCCGCGTCGGAAAACACCTTCTCCAGGAAGTCTATCATGGCCTGTGCTCGATCACATCGTTCCCTCTCTCCTGCATCCCTGGTCTGATGTTCTGGGCGTTGCCATCGTACCCCTACTGTCCTCGAAGACGAAGCTGTCCCAGGATTTTCACTGCGTCCGATATCTCTATCCCGCTCACTCAGCGACACCGATCCGAACATCTCTCCCATGGCTCCACGCTATGCAGGTCACCCATCCGTAGAGGCTCGTAGTGGTCGTCTCGTTGATGTATGAGATCAGTCTATGCATTCTCTTGTCACAGAGATGTGTCCAGGTCGTCAGCCTCGACGCCAGAACCTGTACTGGTCGCAGAAGGTCATACCTTCCGACTCTGGCCCCATACAAGATCTTCATGAGTACCGCAGGGGCGTGCTCTTTCAACACTCCCGGCCCCTCATCCGGCAGCTCGTACTTGGCTATCCCCATAATTTCGTTCACCTTGTCGTCTACTGGGTTTTCGTCGAACTCTGGGCGGCTCTCGTCGAGATATGGGGTCTTAGCTTTATCTAGTGGCTTAGGATATGCCGTCGAGCACAACTCTTGATATCTATCCACACACTGCTTCATGAAATCGGTAACATCGTATCGAAGAATCCTGATTTCATCTGGACTATCTTCCTTCGCCTCGGCCTTCCCCACGAAGTTAGGCGGTTCCTTCTTGGGCTCGATGATCTTCGTCCACTCGTGTCTCGGCTCAAACGGCGACCGAAAAGGTATCGCGCTAGCCGTGTGCAAGCATCCCAAGTACCTACCCATACTTCGTGGCTCTTCGAGCTTGATTCTCTTCGCCAGCTTCTCCCATCCTATCGCTAAGTTCTCTTTGGGCCCCGCAAGCTTGAAGTCGTCGACGTAGATCACCAGCATCAGCTTCAGCTCCTTATGGAAGAACACACTAGGCCAATCCGAGAGGAATTCAAAGCCGACCTCAGTCACGGCCTTTCGCAGTGCTTTTCCCAGAACCCCCCGGCATCCGGATGCCCGTATAAAGCTAGTCTCAGTGGCACCACGGGGTCGTCTATGCCCTCCCATTCATCTGGCCACCTATCCCTCGGGATCCGTATCCATGTTTTAGGCCCCCCCAACAGCGCCTGCGTGTATGCCGACTCACCGTCCGACATCTCGATGTCGTGTCCTGGCAGCATCCCATAGGCATCCGCCATCTTGCCTGCCTCAAGTGTCGCGGGGCATGATGTGATTTCTTGAAAGATGGCCCACTTTCCCTCCTGGTCTTTGACATGACATCCCTCAAACACAACTCTCCCCTTATACTTCCTAAGAGGATCGTCTTCAGCAAGCTCCCAGTTCTTTTCCACACAAATGTCGAAGATACGACCTACATGAGCTATTTCCCCTCTATCCATTGCCTCCCGTTGAACGTCCTTCCACGAACGCACCTCCTCCATTATCCAGACCACTTGATCCATCAGCTTTTTCCATTCCTTATCAAGCGCTGCCCGAGCCTTGGGGTTGATCGCCCTCTCAGCTTTCGTCACGGGTCTAGCGACAAGTCCGAACACTTCCTCGATGTCTTCCTCTTCGTCCTCTATGATTGTGGCCATCAGTGGCTCACATTCTCCTACTGTCTCGTCGATGCTATCACACACTTCATTTTCCGCAACCTCTTCCCAACTATCCTCTTGATCTGCATCCACCTGTATAGCAGGGACTGCGACTATTCCATCGCCATACTCCTCGTCTTCAGTCTGATAACCCTGCCGGATCAAATTATCAACGGGCGTAGTATGCTTGTTCATGAAGCATGCGAAGCATAGCGTCATCGACGTGAGTATCAAACTAGGTACCTTGGCTCTTCCCTCCAGCAGTCGTCGACATTCTCGGCATCTGTATGCCCTATCCGAGACATGCTTGACGCCGATTCGCCGCCTATCCTCATCTCTATTCCTCCCTGCTCTCAGTCCATGACCCGCACCTTCCCTGTCTCTTTCCCTCGCACGGGCCTCTCTTGCCCAGATTGCTTTCTTGCTCTCCCGATGTGCCCTACGATGTCTCACTTCCTTCACGTTCTCAGGCATCATGCACCCGCGCATCCTCGGTCGCAGACATACTCCCTTAGCGAACTCCATTCTCATGATTGGCCCCCCTCTTCCTCCAAACGTGATGGGAAAGCTATTCCTATTCTGTATAGCCACCAGGATTTCTCGCTCAGGTGATACCTCGTATCCTATGACGTCGCACATAGTTTCCGCCACAAGTTGTCCAAGCGCAGACACTCTCACACTTGTGCCAGGATCTTCCGGATATGCTATCCCAGTACGAACCCAGGTGTATCCTATCAACGGAACATGGATGTCGTCCTTTAGTTCAAGGACCAGTGCATTCCTCTCTGCCTCCCACATGACTATGTCGCATTCGCCCTTCTCCATAGTCTCGAGGTTGATGGTTTCAGCGTGCCCGGCCCTGAAGAATGCCTCATCCACAGGTTCCCGTTCCTCCTCCAAGTCCGACAGCGTCCATCCTTCTGAATCAAACACATCGCTCTGGTCGTCAAATCCGGAGCTTTCCTCTCTATCTTGGTCGTGGCGTCGGTCTGTGTCGCTGCTCTCCCTCTCCCCGGTCAGCACTACTATCCATCCGTTGCAGTTCATGTCTCCCACCTCGAGCTCTTCTCCAGGGTAAGCTACCGCGGCCCCTCCGGTGCTATGTCTGGTGCGGCGACTGTTTGGCTTCATCATCATAACCTTGCCTATGTCGTCGCCGTCGACCAGGATCACGCGCAGGTCCTGTATGTGTCTCGCCCGGGGTCCGAAGACCTCCCCCATTGCCTCTCGGCCTGGATTATTCATAACTATGCATCTTTTCCATCTGGGCTCCTCACGACTGATGTACGGTGCCCCATCCTCGGCAGCCGCAGCAGCATAGTTCCTCACCAGCGTCTGATCTTCTCTATCCGTAGCATCGTCGACGTGCTCGTCGTCTCCCTCCATGTCTATCACCCAATACGAGTTTCCTCCGTTCATTCTTCTCTTGGCTATCTTCAGCAGCTTCTCTAGTGATCCCCCAGTCTCGTCACCTCTAATCGTTCCCTTTTCCAGCTGTGCCAAGGAGTCCACGTCCAGTGTCACCATACCACTGCTATATCCGAGATATTCTCCCTCGTGTTCTTCACATGCCATCGACACCGAGTCACCCTCTTCCTCGCCGCAGATGTTTACCACGTCCTCTATCACCTTGATCATTTCGCGTATCGCTTTACGCTCCTGCTCTCGTTGTACGTCCATTTTCGTGTCCGATATCCTCACCATGTGCGACATTAACTCATGATCCCTTGGCATATGATCGCATGTTAACATGTCCGCCGCGATCGCATTCATCATACATGGTGTGACCATTCCTATGTAACACGACGCGTCCACCCCGTCATTCATACCCAGCATGCATCCATCACTCCGTACTATCCACATGTCCCAGGCAAGCGCCATTCGAACAATGGTCTCGTCGGCCAATCGACTTTTGCCGCCTATCCAGATGGTCGTAGCCACTATTCCTCTGCTGTTGGCGTCGGTGATAACCTTTTCTATATTACCAAACACTCTATCTCGAGCTTCTCGCGTACTATCTAGACCTTCCTCACGTCTCCAACCGGATGCCTTTCGATCAACTTCTACACTCATGCCCTCGCTAGACGCATCGATAGCGATGACCACATCCGTCACACCCTCTCCTATCACACATCCTTCCCCCGATATCCAAGATATGTTCTCACCTCCGTTATCCCCTATTTCTTCTATTCCGACCCCCATGACCTGCACTTTAGGCTGCTCGCCCAACTCCCTCATTATTTCCCCAATGATGTTGTCGGACGGCGTTCGCGCTATTCCAGCTGTGCTGCACAATTGATTGATGGTTTTCGCAATCTCCTCAGTATCTCCCATCCTGGATGCCGGTGCGGCAGGTTCTGCTGGTTCTCCTCTATCCCTGATTCGTCGGTCTTCTCCTCCGTCGGGGATGTACCAGAACTCCGTGATGATGTCCCTGGGCACAACGAATCGGTATCTCCCTCTATTGCGCATCATCTCCGCCTGTATGCATGAGTCATATTCAATGGATTCTAAGACCTCTCCAGTATTGGCGCTCCGAGTGACCCTCCACCAGAGCTCGAGCCGTCTTTTGTCCCTTCCGCCATAGAATCGGTAGGATGTGGCGCGATTGTTTCTTACTGCCCACACTCGGCCACCCTCAGGCATTCCCGATGGAGAATCCCATCGGTACTCCTGCGGTGAGAAGTCCTGGCCATGGTCGGTGATTTTCTCCATCCATTCTCGAACTCCAATTTCTGCGGGACGCGGTCCTATTCCCTCTTGCCCTCGAACGGCAGAGGGAGGCCTCTCTCCTCTAATGATCCTCTCTTTGTCTCCCTCTATATAGCGCAGTCGCTGTCCCGGACTCATCCTATTCCACTCTGCCGACGAAATGGAGTTGGGTTTGTGAGATCTCGCGTACGGCCGTTCTATCCTGGGCATGTCCTGTTCGTAGTCTAAACCCACCCCCCGTATACCCGTTGCCTTCTCTCCCCGCGCCCGCTCCTTGGCTTCATCCTCTATCTCTCCCTCAGGCTCCCCCTTTTCCCAGAACGTAGTGCACCCCGTCCATTTCTTGGTGGTCTTCTTCTTGCCCTTCATTCTATCCTCATCCAGTACCTCCGATGTACCATCGGCGTACACTATCCACGTTCGCCTCCTTGGACCCAGCTCTCTATCCCCGGGGCCACCTGTACCTTTGACCTCCTCGCCTGGGGTACACAGCTCCTTTCGGGGTAAGATGTGATGAAGCGTCCACGAATGGTCTATCTCATCATGTTCCCAGAAATCCCCGTTTTGAAGATGCTGATCGTCGCACTTAATTTGTCTCATCACATCGGCTCGTACCCTTCTCTCCTCTGCGAAGATTTCCTCCGTCTCCTCTCCTTGCTGCCCCTCTCTCTCCAGTTCCAATCTGGCCAGGGCATCAGCTCGAGTCGCTGTCATGATTCTCGACTTCCTATCAGCCACAGCTTGCATCGGGAAGTAGTTGGGCATCTCCTCGTCAAGTACTATCCTCTTCACGCGGTGTATCGACGGTACCGTCCATCCGTGATACAGGTGCGCCAGCTCAACCACTATATAGTCTCCGCTCGGAACACCCCCTGGTTGGAGCGCGTAACCTAGGAACAATCCGGGTGATGTCGGAGTATCGAACTTTGCCTTGGATGCCATGGCATACGCTTGCTCTTCCTCGGCGTCGTGATCTACATATTCTTCCCCATCCCCACCGTTGTCTGCACACGCCGCCTGGCATAAGCCATCCGCTAATGTCGCAAAGTGCTCATCCAATCTGAAGCCCAGCCTCATCAACTTCCACTTGTCTTCCACAGATGCCTTTTTACCCGCTGCCAGGGTATATCCCACCGCTATCACTCTATCCTCCGGCGCCAAGGCATCTTCGGTAGCATGCCAAACTCTTGGATTGAACTTTAGCCCACTATCAACCTTCCGAGTCCTTCCCCATATCCATTTTCCCGGAAGCACCTCTTTCTTTATCCCGGCGGCGTCGCCACTCTCATTCTCACACTGTTCCTCTTCTGTCCAGATCATAGCTTCACCCGCCCTCTCGCTTACCGGCACAACAAAGTTGTACGTCTGGCTCTCGTTAAACTTGTCCTTGTGAGGCCCCATCCTGGTTCCGACAGACACAATCACCGTTGTAAAAGTAGCTTCTGGGAAACATTTTGCTATCAGCTCGCAGCACACCATGGCTATCCCCGGATATTCTTTGGCACTATTCGTAATGCCAACCTTTCCTCCGTACGCATACAACCCCAGGACTATGAACCCTCTACCGGTGGCCATGCTCCGCGAATTCTTCGCTATTCCGTTTTCTATCGAAGTGAACTTCAGGATGATGTCCTTTGCATGCTGCACATCAAAGCCCTGCGTCATGACCATATCGAGCGCACGCCTATCGATCTCTCTCAGCTCTTCCTCCCTTTGCGAGCGTTGTTCTTTGGTTTCCTTCGTTTCAGAGGGCAAGGCCATGCTCGAAACATCTTCATCAGCTCCGAGAATCTCAAGAGCGTCATTTTCAGGATCCCCCCGTTCGAGCAGGGCCGCGTCCTCTTTGCCAGCTTTTCTAGGCTTTTCGGCAATGGGGAGGTAGTTAACAAGTGCCCCGAAAGGAATCAGTTTCACTTTGTCTTGCTCGTTGCCATGTCTTTTCCCGTACGGGCTTACCCCGTCCACTTGTTGTACGTTCCTATGGAAGCAGAACGTCTGCACAGCGTACGGCCACCACTTCGGTTCTAGTCCTGCTTGTCTCAGCAATACTCTGCCACCGTAGATTACTTCTTTGACCTTGAGCTCCGCTATGCTATTCGTTCGGGGTAATCCGGGTGTAGAAGTCGCCCTGCAAGTTCCTATGACGTCGCAGGCTTTTGAGAATTCACCGGCTCCGTCTGCGTATAAACGCACTACCATATCTGGGCCTCGGAACTCATTGATAGCTCGCACAAACTCATCCGTTCCCCTGGACTTTACGGGCGTGCAGTGTATCCACTGTGTCTTGAAGTCGAACATCACGATTGCATTATTTTCTCCGCGGATTCCCTTGTCTTTGTTGCTGCGAAGAACTATCGTGTCAGCAGTGACCCTCTCCCCGAACTTCTCGGCACCCTTGTCGGTGATGCCTTCGCCCCTGTTGAAGGGAACGTTTATTGCTTTGCCTTGTCGACAGGCAACGCAGTGCATGTTCTTTGGGAGATGCGTGAGCAAATGTTCCGCCGATTTTGCATACTCCGGTGAGTATCTTGCTCTCCGAATGCTCACAGCTTTGCTCGACCCTATCCCTTCGCCAAGTCTATCCGCAACTCGAACTTGATCTGCAGGTCCGACTTCTGCCTCTGTTTGTTCCACCTCTCCCCTGCCACCGGCGCTATCATCCTTCTGAGGCTCTCCCACTCCTCTTCTGGCCTGTTCTTCGTCGGCTATTCCGGGCAAATCTATATCAACATCCAATTCGCCTTCGTTTTCGGTGCCTTCTTCTTCGCCGGGTACAGCAACGACTTGCTCCGCGATCCTTAGGTCATCATCCGGATTCTTCTTCATTCCGCGGACGAGCTGAAACTCCGCATCCGTCATATTGCGTGCGCTTTGTCCCGCCTCAATCTGCTCAGGACTTAAAGCTCTTTCACAAAACCCGCATACCCCGGATGAATCAGCCTTACACGCGGCGCAGTAGAACGTCGTTCTCAGTCGACCATCACTATCATCTTGTTCTATCGTTGTCTCCCTATTCCTCTCGTCTATCCCCTTTTCGGCCACTGATGATACTCGGTGGTGCTTACGCATAGTCTCCTTAATGGCTCGCACTAATCCCGGTGCCCACTCCGCCCAATTCTGCGATTCGCTCATCTCGCCCTTGCTTCTATCACTGCTATCATTCGTCGCTCCAGTCCCTGGTCCTCTAAGATTGACCGCCCATCCTATCAACTCTGCGTCAGTCGCTATCGTTGTCGGCTTTTTCCTAGAGTGTCCCATCGGTCCCTGATCAAAACTGAACAGCTTCGTTCCTAGGATGGCACTCGTCCTATCCCATTCTTCTGTCGCCCACAATGATGCGTATCCCCCTTCTGGCGTATCATCCCAATACGTCTCGGGATCCTGGGGCTGCTCAATGAGACACATCGTTGGGGCTCTCAATCGTCGGTGACGTGCCTTTCCTATCACCACAAGCATGCACACGCGCAGTATGATGATATCGTCGTCCCGGCATTCCTGCTTCTGTGCCCAACTGATAAATGAGTATCCCCACCTCTCCGGTCCGTTCCTCGACCTAAGCGGAATCGGACCAGGCCTTCTGTATCTCATCACGGACCTCGTTCTGCAAGGCGGTCCGGCTAGCCAGCAAAAAACCAAATTGGTCGTGGCCAGCTTCACTAGCCACCACCATGTATCAGATCGCAGCACGTTCTCCTCCATATCGATATCTATCACACTCATTCCCAGTTCGCTTGCGATGTCATCAAACTTTCCCCTTGACTTTCCACAACAAATGTGCACAATAACCCTTCTGCTCCCTTCAATCGCTTTCCTTATCTTCATGATTTCAGGTCTCGTTTCCCCCTGGGGCTTATGTGCCTTTCCGCCGTCAAGTACCTCTTGAGGAGCAAGTGGCCATAAACACCTTGCTATCTCGACTAGCGTCTCTGCCTCGCCACCGGTACCGATGTTCTTGTCCAGCATCATCGTCAGGTCATCTAGCCCCGCGTCTTCGTCCGCAGCCATTCTATTCAAGATATGTTTTCTCACCTTCGCGCTATCGCTCTGCACCGCTTCTCCTGCATCCGCTCCTTCGAATGTGAGCCCTTCTATCTTGAACATGGTCTTGCCTGTCCATAAGTCCTCTTCCGCGTCTCTATTCTCTCCCTCATTGTACTTGTCCACCCAGTCTATCCATTCCGCCACGGTTTTGCCATCTTTGTACACACGTTTGGATCTACATCTCTCGGCGAATCGCGGCACAAGTGCATGTATCTCTGGGAATTTCAGTGTTTCAAACCATGGATCGCAAGTCTTCGTTCTTGGTTTGTTATGGAAACACACCGCTTTATTACCCGTTAACATCCACTTGTCTAGTAGCCTCCCGTCGTCGTTGGTGGCCTTTCCTATCGGTTCCTCCTCGGTGTCTCTATCCGTGTCCGAGTCCACGCTTTCGGGGCTACATTCATCCTGTTTCTCTTCAAGTCTCCTCGGACTGGAATTTCCTCGCACGGGCAGTTCAATCGCAAGAGGCGCTGGCATAGCAGGATAGATGTGATAGTCATTACGCTCACTTTCGTTAACAACCGTTGACATTCTATCCACCATGTATGGGATATCCCCGATGACTTTTAGCACTATCAAGCTCGAATCAGGCTTGACGAACACGGGGTTTGCACCCGCCAGCCAATGAAATGAATATCCCATTTTCATACATCTCCTCCCCATTGATAGAACAGCGGGAGTACTCTCGAGCATTCTAATCCTCATCGTCTCAGGCATCCCTTGTATATCCATGCATATCTCTTGCTTTGACGTGGTGTTGCCGTTGGCAGTGTTGAACCTCACCTTCTTCGCCTCAATGGCCATATCTTTTTCATCCTGGGTGAGGTCTGCTTCTGCTATTAGATCCATAGCGCACCCCGAGTCTATCATCCATCGTCTCATTACCGGGGGCAAGCAATGTTGTGCAGACGCCGCCGGTTGACTAACCTCTCGACTATCCACTCGGAATCTCTCGTCGACTATACCTATTCTCCTGCATTCCTCCACTATCCTATCAGCCAGTCTTGATGCATCCCTACCTTCCTCGCCTTGCTCCCCGGCAAGTATGTCCAGCACGACCTCTTCGGCTAGGGATATTCCTCGTAGCCTTGCCTTTGCCTCTTCAATCACGGGATATCGTTTCACATCATGTACATACCCCTTCTTGTGTACGTTTTTGCATTTTCGTACCATCTTATCAGCTGTGTGTCCTTTCCAATAGCATATATCCAGTCCTGCTATCCCCGTCTCTTCGGAGCCCAATCCCTTGACTCGCCTATTACCCTTCTTCACTCGCTCCCTGCCTGTCGTTGTCACCAGTATTCCCTTATGCGTGCCTTCGGCGCCATCATCCCCTTGTCGTACCACAGGCATGGCCGCATATACCTGGCTATCCTCGCTGGCCTGTGGGTTTCGGCCCGCCCCTAGCGAAAACTTGGCCCTTCACCATCAGCATGTGGGCTCGACGGCCTCGTCTCCTTCTGCTCTATCTCTACCGTTTCAAAAGCCTCCCTAATGCTATTCGGGATAGCCTCATGGAGCATTTTACACTTGTCGTTTCTGCAGCTGCCGTACCGAAAATGCTCAAAGCAGTATCCCGCCTTCTTGAGGACCTCTTCCGCCTGACTATACAGATAAATATCGTGCGAATGCTTGCAGTCCGCCGCAGTCATCGGGCAAGTTCCACGCGTATAGGGGTAGCAGACCCCTCTTTTTCCAAACGGCGACTTGGATCCATATCTATTCTTCGGGTCATCGGCTCTCCCCGCCTGCGAAAGTCCGTCCCTGCCTCTTCCCACAGATATCCCTCTTCCGTAGCTATTTCCCCCTGCGGGCGATGAACTCCTCGGTCTATCATCGGCGTATGCGCTTCTTCTATTCACCGGTGCTCTATATGATCCCTGCTGAGCCGGCATCGCAGCGTACCCACTCGTGAATGCCTGTCGACTCACCCGCATTGATGCTTCGTCTATGTTCTTGTCCGCTCTCCACATCTCCAGTCTATCCTTGATTCTCTTTCGCAACCAGGTATGAGTCTTGGCCTCGTCAGGAAGCAGTCTCCATGCCTCAATATCGTGGTTCAGCACCTGAACTCTCTGCACTTTCGAATGCAACATCCATCCCAGCTGTTGCTCGCTCCAGGTATTGCCTTTCAGTCCTATAAGGTTCGTGTGCGCTAGATCCCATCTAGTCATGAACTCCTCCAGTGCCTCCTCTTCGGGCTTCCCCGGGAAACTCATCACCTTCGTGCTACTCAGGCCATCGTACAGCACCTGACTCTCTTTTGCAATCGGGATCTCAACATGCTTTACTATCAGCGTAAGCAATCTCATGGCCGTCATCGGCTTTCCATCCCCCACTTGCTGAGTCTTGTACATCTCCATCTTCACCTTCGCCGACAATGACTCTGACTTTATTGCTCTCTTTAATCCGCTAAAAAGCTGGTTCTCCAACGCAGGATACTTGAGTTCCATGTCTATCATTGCTTCGCTCCTTTCGCGTACCCTCAATACCTGCGTGTATGCATAGTCCCCGTCATACAGATACGCAGCCTTCGCAGTGTGTGCAACATCGCCCAGCCACAGTCCTACTTCCCCGGATGATGGCTCCTTCGCTATCGATATCTCGTTGCATTTCTCCATCCCTCTGGTGTCCTTGAACTTGTTATACCCTCCGCCTACCGGATTTCTGAACCTGGCATCATCCCCCTCAAGATCTCGTCCGCTCTGCGGCCTCGGAAGTCCTGTCCCTGCATACCCTCCGGCATCGCATCCCCTTCTATCAGTGGAACACAGCATGCACACGTCATCATGGTACTCATAACAATTACCACACACTTCTCTTCCGCAGCCATGGCATGCAATCATCATTTCTGCTTGTCTAACACATACAGGGCACCTTCTAATCCTAGTCTCTTCCCCCAACAGACCTCCATCTCCTTGTCTATCCTTTCTTCCATGCTCTCTTCTATCCCCAAACGAACTTGGCGCAGGCGTGGCACCGGCACTTGGTCTTGCGGAGCCAGCGTTCGAAGCACCTCCCGCAGCCGGCGCCGGCATAGCGTACTCAGAGCTCTGCTTGGCGATCTCACCGATTCTATTCCACATGCTATCCAGCTCTGCTTTAATGCTATCGTTTCGTTTCACCTGCTCCAGTCTCCGCTCATACTCTCGTACCGTTGCCTCCAACTGCTCGTTCTTCTCCTTGAGTTCAATCATTTCTCTACTACGAAGATCGAGATCCGCTCTCATTTTAGATACCTCATCTCTATTATCCCGGATCATCCGCGCTACCGATTCTGTCACTCCTTTGTTCTCCCCCTTCATGCTTTCTATCTCACTGAGCAGGCTAGCGTTCTCCCTCACGATCCGCTCATTCACAGTGGTCAACCCCTGCAATTGACTAGTGATCTTGGTCACCTGCTGTTCTAACACAATGCATCTACTCTCAATCCTTCGATCTACCACAGGACCTGCCAACTCCGGCCTCGAAGCCTCTATCCCTCGGGCGTTGTCGCTCCTGGCTCTTCCGTCGGCTCCCCCACTCCCACCGTGACTATCTCGTCCGCGTGACATGGTCGGTGGCTTTCCTATCTCTGCGCTGTTTCCTCGCATCTTGCCTACCCCTTCGTTCCGTGCGCTCTCATCAATTCGAGCATTGACAAGGATAAATTCGCCCGTGACTCTCTTCTGCTCATCTATCATACGGCTCGACATTGATTCCATTGTCTTTTCCATCTTTCGCACGGTATCCTTCACCCAGGCCTGTTCTCCGTTTCTCTTCTCATCCATCCGATCGGTCCTTGCAGCGACATTCTCGCAAGTCTTGTGAACCTTTGTCATGTTCGCCACAATCTCAGCCACGCTTTTGCGGTTCTTTATCACCTCTCTCGCGACGGTCATTATGTGTTCCTTCTGCGCCAGAACCACTTCACTCAGCTTCTTGGTTTCGCCCCGCACTGCCCCATCTATGCACGTGCCGTGACCCTCGCCAGGTTCTCTGCATCCGCATCCAGGACCTTTTCCTTGGCTGTTGCAATGTGACGACGATGCCGTATCTGTTCCGGCTTTCTGGCTCCCCTTGGACTTCAGCTTCCTTAGTTCCTCGCCCGCTATCTTGATCTGGTCCCACTGTCTATTCAGAACCGTTTCTACTTTATCCAGTCTCTCGTTCTTCCATGTTCCATTCTCGTGTCGCATTTGCATACTCGAGAAGACTACACCTATGCCACGTCTCACCTCATTCAATCCTGTTTCTAACGTGGTGATCTTCGTCCCGGTACTCTGTTTGGCTATGTCCGCTGAATGCTCCGCTGTGGACAATCGTTCCTCCACTCCCTTCAATCTAGTCGTAACAGAGGTCTTGAGCACCTTTACGTTTTCGACCTGCCGTCTCATTCTCCGTGCGAGCTGCATTGCTCCCTCGGTCAGTTGCGGAGCCATTGCATCATCCATCCTATCCTCGCTGACGCTCCCGTCCATGATCCGACTCATCTCTTTCAGCTCCTGCGACAGTGTTGTCTTGGTATCTATCTGCTGCGATTCTATCCAACCTTTCCAGTGCTTCACCTCCTCTTCGCATTCCACCAATCTCTTGCTCACGACGTCCGCCTTTTCCGCTGAGCTATTAGCAATTGCACTTGCACATTCGCTTGCCACCTTAAGCTTGGCTACGTCGGTCTGCGTGTCCACAACCACCGTCTGCAAGTCATCTATCCTGCCATCTATCTCTCCCAACGACGACTTGTCCGGATCAGCAGGAGCTCTCATCTTTGCCCGCCTGGGTGGGGATGATGTTGCCCTCATCTCGTCGTTCCTGCCTCGTCCTTCAGGAGGAGTATCGATCCCGAAATGCTCGTACTGCCCACCTATCCCAGGAGATCGTGGAGCCGGGGATCGATTGCCCCATCCTTCGCTACCCTGATCCGGGGTGATCATTCCTGCCTGATGGATCGGTCCCCCAATTTCTGTCGACTTCGACTTCTTCGCTGCGGGGACGCTCTCGGCTATCTGGTTCATCTCCTTAACGGCCTGCTCCGCTCGTTGCTTACGCAGTCCCTCATCCATCTTGCCTATCTTGCTGGTGGTACCAACTCCATTTTCCGATCCACCCGGGCTATCCCTCTTCAATGATGTAGATCGACCACCTGAGTGCCCACTATCCGACCCCATCGACATCTTTCGTGACCTGTCTTTCTCTACCCCTGCGATCTCGGCACCATATATCCCAGCATTCCACCGTTCCTGCGACTCCGATTGCATCGTCATGGGCGTTGATCCAGGCTCTCCTGGCCCCTGATCTGTGAAGAACTTCGCAAAGTCCATGTCAGTGATGACCCCCGTTTCCTCGAGCGTACTCCGGATTCCATGGGATCCCCACTCTATTCCGATCGTCGTAGTCTGACCCATCCTCACATCCTTCAACGCTTCAACGTTCCCGCCTGGTGATGCCTCCGAGAGACCTGTAGATGAAAATACAGACAGTGCTCTATCATCGCTCCCACTGACCACGTTCTGCGCTACCGCTGACGATCCCTTAGCTATCAACTCCAGGTCTGTAGGATCGGCACCGACATTCCCAATCATGGTCGCACTATTCGAATACACTCCTGGAACGAGATCATCTCCATTCCCTCTGCCCATCCAATGTCCGCTATCCGCACTTCTCGTTCGATCGCCCTCCGCACCGAGCTCGCCACTGGGCATCATCGCATCTATTCCATCATCATTCCTCCTGATCGTCCTATCATGATCTGACGATGATGACACTGCAAGACTATCCACTCTGTCCTCGATCGCCATTTCTAACCTGGAACCAGTGATTCCCTTGGCACCTCCCGTTGACTCGTAATTCGTCCCGTGGGACACAGGCTCGGAGGGGATGACGAACGGTCCCTCTTCCATCCTTTCATCTATTCCAGCCAGATCCTCGATAGCAAGCGTCGGAGTCCTAGCGTTTCCCGCTTCTATCTCACCTCTTCCGGCCCTATACTCATTTAAATCTGTAGCTCCCATAACTGGATCAAACACTACAGGACGGCTCGCAAGCATGCTGAGCTGCATTACGGCATCCCCTCTATCTGCTATCGACGGGATTGCGAGCAACTCCTGCAAACCTTCGTCTGCGTCCCTCCCCTGAGTGCCCGACGTGTCCGCTATTCCGGCATAGCCCAGTCCTCCCGACCTCCCCACACTATCCATTGCCGCCACGATCTCCAAGTTTCTATCCGTCAGTCCTGGGGGTGGTCCTGACACTAACATATTATTCGCAGCACTCGACCTGATGTCTACAGTAAGCGGTCCTGAGAAACTGAGGCCGAGGCGATCTCTATTATCACTGCTATCCATCTCCATTCCCGTCCTTCCACTATTCCGTCCGTCGTCGATGAAGTTCACGTTCTCGGCGTCGGCTATGCTTCTCACATGACTATCGGTAGCGGCCACGTTCTGATTGACCGCAGTGACCTGGTCCTCGAGAAATCTATTCCCTACTCCCAACACATCACTATCGCTAGACTCACTGCTCCCAATGCTATCACGTGTGGACATTGCTGCAGTCAACGAACACAAGTGACAAGCGCGGAAAACTTCACTATGCAAGTGGTACCTCTTCGCTATACCAAGAAAACTTCTCGAACAGCTCGTCCAGGCCAAGCAACAAGGCTCTTAACCTGTGCGAAGTGTCCAAACCAATGAAAACTTGCGCAACCCGTTCCAGTAACTAGCTCAGGCCACACGAGGAGAAAGAAGTTGTATATTTACAGTTGTAGGTTGTAATGTTGCACCAGAAGTAACAGTATCCCTGTCAACGGGGAACTCAAGGTAGCTAGCCAATCGTTCCGAGCCACTCCCGACGTTAACTATCGGAAGGATCCCCAGAGTTGCTATCTCCAGGGGGTGGTAACCTATCGCTCTAGATGTATCCACTAGCCGTCCGGCTGCGTGTTGTACACCTATCCCGATATTCACCTGAACAGCCACCTGCCCTCAGTATCCTCCGGCCTCCGGCTATGAGTTGTAAAGAGAACAGATAACTATCCCGAGGTTAGGGAAAAGGATCTATTCCTCGTCAACGCCCGACCCTTTTGGCTCCTCTTTCCTCCGGATGCGAGTTGGCCAATCAGGTCCACGACGTACAGGAACACTATCCACGGGGGCGAAAACTGTGCAATACAGGCTGCTACAGTACTAAGAAGGGCCCTTCTTGAGCAGCTTACAGCTGCGATCGAACATGGGATCATCATTCTATCCACGCTCGGCCACGATGAAGTCGGCAAACTATCCATGATCCACATTCGAGAAGGGGTCCAAACCCGAAATACATGTACACGTCAAATCACCATCCCGTGGAATCAACCTGACCTCTTTGTGCTAAACAATCCATGTCCGCACGATGATAACGTCCGTGTGAACAATGGCCAGAGCATCCATGTCCGCACGATGAAAAGATCCGTGTGACCGGTGCGTGCGAGTGGCTAGAGCATCCATGGGGCATTCATGCCTGCACGATGATTACGTCCGTGTACCCTAAAGTCCAGGGGTTCAGGGTGCCCGTAGGGATTCCCGGTTGCAACAATACGTTCAGGGATGTTACGCGGGCCCACATGATGAATGAGGATGATCAACAGCCCCTCACTTTTTCACCTTGCAAACGTGTTTGTTTTGCTGGCTTCGCCGGTGCGCACAGCCCTGACCCAACAAAAAAACGACAAAAAAAGAAAATCCCCGTGTAAAGGACCTCCCACGCGAAACGCACGTTTTGCGAAATATAGACAAAATCTAACCCAAAAACAAACCTGCTTCCACCACAACACTCGCGATCTGCGCAGCCGCTCAAGTTGCTTTTGTTGCATGCAGGCCAAAAAAATTGCGCTTTTTCCCAACGCGCGCGTATACAGCACGTCTGAACGTTGTCGTCGTCGTCGTCGTTGTTGTTGCTGCTGCTGTTGTTGCTGTTGCTGTTGCTGTTGCTGTTGCTGTTGCTGCTGCTGCTGCTGCTGCTGCTGCTGCTGCTGCTGCTGCTGTTGTTGTTGTTGCTGCTGTTGCTGCTGTTGCTGCTGTTGCTGCTGTTGCTGCTGTTGCTGCTGTTGCTGCTGTTGCTGCTGTTGCTGCTGTTGCTGCTGTTGCTACTGTTGCTGCTGTTGCTGCTGTTGCTGCTGTTGCTGCTGTTGCTGCTGTTGCTGCTGTTGCTGCTGTCGCTGCTGTTGCTGCTGTTAAGCACTACCAGCTCAAGCCGCCCGCGCATGGTAGCTGTCGAACCGGCCAAGGCCCCGAACTTCATCTCTTTAACAGTTTTCGGGGCCCTCTAACATCTCAAGGCTTTCTAGCTCTTGCCAGCTGATGGTCACTTTGAGGCTTTAGCCTCAAGCATTCTGAGATTCTGCCGCAGACAGCATATCCACGAGCTGGCCCGGTCCCAATTCCGGGGGGAGAACTTAGATCGTCTTAGACTGCATCTTTCACTCCTAAGTGTGAGGGTTCTCGTCTTTCCGCAGGACGAGGGGAGTCTGATCGTGCTTCGGCACTTCAGTCGAAACAAGCGGATGGCAGAGGGTTTAATTCGGAAACACTCCTATCGTCGGGCCTGTCACCGAGCCTTAAGGGACGGTTGCGCAGTACCATATCGAAGGACAAATTTGCCTCTAAGCCAGGCACAGGCAAGCGCAGGCACGGCTGCACCTAGTGCAAGCCAAGAGACTAAGGAAAACATGCATGCTCAATTTGCACCGCAGCTTCCTCTTAGGCAACCGCGTAGGCGTCACCCTAGAGGCGGTCGCGAAGCCAAACCACTGCGGGTTTTCTCGTGGAATGCAGGTGGATTAAGCCAGCAATTGTGGGCAGAGTTCAAGGAGTGGCTGCAATATCAGCAGGACCTCGATGTTATCTTTATCCAGGAAACCCACTGGACTACATCCTCCCAGTTTAAAGTGCACGGCTGGACAGCTGTCTCAGGCGGGCTGCCGGATGAAGAGCTCGTGAGGTCTCCTCCCGCTCAAACATCCCAGCTACCCGAACAGCCAAAGCACAGGCGCTCTGCAGGTGTTCTCACTCTACTATCGCCTGCAACACTACGCTGGCAGGATCTACACCCAGGCCGTGCTCACGAGGTTCACTGCGAAATCCGAGGCCATCCAGTGCTCCTGCTCAACTGCTACCAGTACACCAAGCAACGAGGCATGACGGAGCAGGACCACTATGCCACCCAAAGCAAAGTTCTCTCCTCCCTAAGCAAGTCCCTTACCAACTTGTCACAGCGTACTGTTCCGGTACTGGCGGGCGACTTCAACTCTTCCCTAAAACCAAATCCCCCCTTTGTAGGGGGAGTGGTGCCAGCAGGATCTTCTAAGCACAAGCCGGTTCAAAAGCAGTTCCAGAAGTTTCTTCAGCGAAACTCCCTAGTTGCGCTTAACACATGGCAGGGGCGCAAGGCAAACACTTTCATCTCGCCACAGGGCAGCTCTCAGATAGATTTCATCTTGACCTCCAAATTCTACGCTGCTCAGCTGGCCCGCAAAGTGTGTGTCCTCAAAGACTTCAAGCTGGGAGCATGGCGTAAAGGTGGCAAACACATGCCACTCAGGACGGCAGTACCCCTCAAGAAGGTCTGGAGACACCCGTTCTCGACCAAAACTCAACCGGCAGTCCCTTCCAAACAAAAGTCCCTACTGGCTCACCATGTTAGACAAAACACTCCTCTGGCCCAAACCCTGCGGGAGCAAGTAGCAAAGGATGTCGACAAACTCCGAGCGCAGAAGAATGGCGAGCCTCTTCACCCTGATGAGGTCAACGAGCTTCTTCTCGAACATGCCAAGACTTTCCAGCCGAGGGACCCAGAAGCAGGCAGCTCGGACGCAGCTCCGACAGCACAACCTCTGTGGCGGCTTCATAACCATCGGCAGACCGCACTGCGAAACCTAAAACGTGAGGACGACGTCATAAATAAGATGGCTCGCACCGAGCACCTCAAACAGGCTCAGCGCTCGCTGGACGAGGCAGCCAAGGCACATGCCATCCAGATAAAGAATCAGGCCCGAGAAAGAACTCATCGAACTTTGAAAGAGATTTCTGAGAAGGTCAAACGAGATCCACATGCGGCATATCGCTCCTTAAAGCATGTAGCTCCTTGGTCTCCTGCACCAAGAGTCTGCCTCAGATCGCCATGCGGCCGCATCCTAACTGAGCCTGAGGGACTGGCAGAGTTAAAGAGACATAGTCTTTCCATCTTCTCCTCGCATCCCCCCCTAGCTAGTGGCGTAGGCCAAGCCTTGCCCAAGCTGGACAAAAGTAGTCTGTCCAAAGGCATAGCCTCTATAAAGCCGGAAAAGGCAGTACCGCAAGGATCTGCCCCCGCATCCATGTACCGCCTTTGTGCTTCCACTGTGGCCAATAACTACTGCGACTATCTCGAAGCGGTGCCTCCGCCTCCCGCTCCGACCCATCAGGCGTGCGAGGTCACCTCCTGCCAAGGGAAGCGCGAGCCTCAGCATAACACAGCACCAATGAATCCAGCCGAGCCACCCTCGCTGCCCATAACAGCCAAGTCAGCAGACCTTAGCTTCATACCCAAGCCCTCTAAACCAGCCTCTAAGCCGGAGAACTTGCGACCGCTGGGCATCATTAGGCCAGATGGCAAAGGAATAGCCTCTGAGGCTAGGAGAAGACTTGACCCCCTCTTCAAGAAGGCCCACTTTGCTTCCCCTCAATTTGCCTACATTCCAGGACGCGGTATCGCCGATGCCCAACTCCGGGTAATTGGCCACGCAAGGCGCGTCCGTGCCATGCTTCGATCCCGAGCACCAGACAGATTCTGCACTCCCAAGCGCACGAAGGGCAAGCCGGACCTAATCGGAGGCTTCACCTTCTCACTAGATCTCTCTCAAGCTTTTGACAAAACAAGCAGAGAAGCTCTTTTGCGCTCACTAATTACTTATGGAGCCTCACCCGAAGACGTCGAGCTGGTTGCATCCCTCCATAGGGAGGCCCAGTATAATCTGCGCTATGGACGAAGCCAGGAAACAGTAACCTCCACAAGAGGTATAAAGCAAGGATGCAAACTGGCCCCCTCCCTCTTCTCCCTGGTCATCACGGAGGCGTTCCGGCTTATGGCCACCCACATAGGGTTCTCTCCAATACAGCAGTTCCTCACAGGCTTCGCAGATGACCTCGTAATTCACCGAGACATCCACAACTGGTCTGATCTCTATGCGGCTCATGACATGGTTAGACTGTTACTGCACTACCTGCAAGAAGCCGGACTAGAAGTGAATTACGCCAAGTGCAACATCATGGTTAAACTGGCAGGTCGCCACGCACAGCAGGCCAAGAAGCTCTTCAAGTCACAGGAGCTTCGCTCAGGCCGGAAGGTCACGGTCTGGAATATAGACGCACCAGAGCAGCCAAGACGGCCAATTCTGCTTTCGCATTCCTCAGTTCTTCCCCCTCTCCCCTCTCTTCCTTCCTTCGAGCTGGTAGACTCCTTCAAGTATCTAGGAGTCATGATCAGCTACTCAAACCCGGAAGATCTTACCTATTCTTTAAGACAAGAGAGAGCGGCGAAGAAAAAGCAGACAGTGCGCAAATTCATTCACAATAAGCGCAGGACAAAAACCGCATCTAGGCTGCTTGTCTGGAGAGCCACCGTCTGGTCCACGGCCACTTTTGGCCTGGAATCCGTTGGTCTCTCAGGTAGGCGGGCAAGGGCTCTCCGCTCATGGCAAGCCAGACAGGTGCGAGCGGTAACGCACAACCCTGTGCATAAGACTCGTGAAACTACAGCAGCGCTTTTTGCACGTCTGAAACTTGTCTCTCCCATTCAGCAGCTTCATGATCGCTCCGCCCAGCGCCTAGACTCTCTCCGCAAGCGCCGGAATGCAGCCCCAGCGAGTGAGGTCACCTCCTGCTCAACATCCACGCCGGCCAACGCGAGCTCTTCGCTCCTCACTCAGTCCGGCGCCTGGCCACGTGAAGATATCTTAACTATTCCCTCCACCCTGCAAACGGCGGAGGAAATTGTAGCCTCTTACAGCAAGCTGCTCAGGGAGGCCGACATTGACCCTTCTCCGGACGTGCCCATGCACACATGCTGTGGAAAGGTATTTCGTACTGCGGCGGGCCTGAGAACACACCGGACAGTCAAGCATCCGGCTCCTGTTCCGCCACCCCTTGAATTCTCACGCCTAAAGCACTCCGTGGGAGGCCTGCCTCAATGCTCGCACTGCCAGGCGAAATTTAAAAACTGGCATAATCTACAACAGCACGTTGAGCGCAGAGTCTGCCGACAGGCTGGTTTCAAGCTTTCTAGACCTGAGGCGGCCACTCAGGCTGACGAAGCTCCTTCCAAGGCGAGTGAGGTCTCCTCCAGCCAGGAGCTCGTGCCCTCGTCAGACTGCCGTGCTACTGCCGCACCCTCGGTCCAGCTTACCTTGCAGATGGACACAGTGCCTCTCATTTCGCGCATGCGCACCGAACTGCTGCAACAGGCCGGAACCCAGACCTTCCTCGAGCTCCTCACCGGCCACCTTGGCCAGCAACTCACCAGGACCTGTCTGCTCTGCGACTCGTGGATAGCCTCCACGACAAAAATAGCCTTCCACCTCACAAAGAAACACGGGGCAGAATGGGACTCTTATAAAGCCTCGGCGGGGAATAACACCTCTAAGATGTATGTGCTGACCCGCCTGTCACCCTGTCCTGCCTGTGGCGTGAAAGTGGAGAGCGCCCCCCGACACACGAAGCAGTGCCCGGTCATTCAGCAATTACAACTCTTCTTCTTTCTGCACCCTGACGCCCCTCTTTCCAGAATGCACTCGTCCCTCCAACACACTCAGCTCTCACATCTCTCGCCTCCCACCTCTGGGGTTGGCGCATCTTCTCCTGCGGTCCCTAACCCCGGGCAGAGCACGACAACATCACACCAACACGCATCTCCCACACAGGCTACCCCCCAACCAAAGACGTTCCAACAGCGGACCCTGCAGGCTCCTAATCCCAGGTCCAAGCAAAGCCAGCTTCAGCGATGGTTTCGCCCAGGGAGTGCCTCCCAGGCTGCACAGCTAGGCGCAGGACCTCCTCAGCCAGCACCGACAGACCTGGATGCCTCTGCTCCGCCACCGCCTCCTGCAGCTCAGCCTATGCCACAATTGATTAATCCTCATAACTTGTGCTACGCCATTTCAGTCTTGCAGATGATTAGCGCTCTGAGGGAAGACCCCTCAGTGGACTGGTCGAACCTCCAACCTCTCCAGCGGGAACTTCGAGCAAGGGCCTCGCACCCAGTCTCTATTCTCGCACTAGAATCGCTCCCGCATTGTCATCCAGACTGGAGGCTTGCTAATAGGCAAAGTGATGCACTCGAGTACTTGACGTTCTTGTTGGCTAACCACCATGGCTCCTTACAAGGTACCCCCTGGAAGCGAGTCTATGATGCAGACATACCCGACTCAACTGGCTTCTCCCCCCTTCTACTAACCTTCCCGGAAGGCACCGACCCGACCAGGCTGTCCCAGCCTGACTCCCTAGCGGCGCCCCACTTAGCTTATTCACTGTCCTTTTTTGTGCACGAGTGGCACTCTCCGCATGACTCGAAGGCGGCACTGTTGTATACACCTCCTTATATCTTTGTGTCTCTGCCAAGGTTCACAAATGCCGGAGCGAAGCAGCACTGGAGACTCACGGGCTTGCAGGACGAAGTACAGCTGCCTGCATGGACCGGGCCTCACTCTCAATCCTTTGTTCGCTACAGATCCGTCTCGGGACTCTTTCACATAGGGCATAAGTCCCGTTCATCTTCGTGTGAGGTCCCCTCCTGAAGGTGAACGGGCAGCGATTTCACTCGTGATACCATGCGTGTCCTCCCCAAGCGCTATGGAGCAAGCCCAGCAGGAGCTGCTGAACAACCCTGCACTATGCCAAGTGCTCTTTAAGAACCTCCCCCATCTTGCCGCTTCATCCATGGCTGCGCGGGCATTTGGCCCTGATGAACGTTCAACGTCCAAAGAACTGGTCCCTGCTCACGACAGGGACAGGCCTCCCAAACAGCGCCGTCAGCAAAAGGACCTGGAGCAGGACGAGGAAATGCCGCCGACTCGGTTGCCCTCACCGTCCAGGAGACCCAGGAGGACTGGTCGCCGTAATGGCTCCAGACCAAGGGCCTCGCAAAACGGTCTGCAGAAATCAAAGCAGGAGGTCAAACCAACCGCTGACCTCTTGGCCAGCATCATCTTGGCCCTGCTAAATCACGAGGATGAATTGACAGCCTTGCGATACCATCATGGATGGATCTTCTACGCCACGGTGCACCAAGCGAACAGTGTGGTTCCCTCCTTGGCACGGATCCAGCAACAGTGGAAGTCGGACCAGCCCCAGGACCCCCCTGGCACGCCCGTTCGCCACGCCCTGTTCCTCGGTCTCCTTCACGAGCTGCACACTCGAGCCCAGGGCTTCGATCACGTCGCCTACGACAGCACGAACCAGGACAAGGAATCAGCACTTATCTCTCTACCAGGAGCACTTGCCTCCCGAGGTCGACACCACACGGACGAGAACCCTGCCTTCTACTGGAACTACATGAGATGGGACGCCAAACAGCGGAAGGTAGTCATCGATGCCCAACGCCCTCCTCTCTCGCCCAAGGTTGTCTCCACTCACCTGGCGGCTATGCTCAAGCTAGATCAAGAACAGCTCACCAAGTTCAGGCCGTCCAGACCGCTGCGAGCCAACCTGACGGAAGAAAGGCCGGTCATCGCCTTCCTCCTGGAACTGGCCCTGACCATCGGAGACGACCATGAGGCAATGCACGCCTTTCGACTTCTAGCGAACAACTCAGTCTGGAACCTAGTGGGGGTCACCATGCGCAGGGAGGGCCTAAGACGGTCTCCACAGATGCAGACCCTCCGTGATCAGCTAGAAGCGCTGCGCACAGGAGGCAACGAGGGCTAAAGTTTTCCAGGACACCCGAGTCGAGGTCCCCTCCTGAGCTGTCCAAGGCCCCCTTGCCCTCCTGGGGGATCTAGCTAGTCACTTAGCCTCAGACAACCCTCCTACTCTCGTGTAGAGGTCCCCTCCTGAGAGAACGAGGGCGCTGATAAGTCAACCTGTTTTTCTTTCTCCCTTCTCTGCCGCCTCGTGCGCACCGTGCCTGCCAGGAAAAGTCTTTTCTGCACCACACGTCAGGCTTCACTATTGCATCGAACTGCCTTTCTCCCATTACAACTGAGGCCGAGCTACACTTACGTCAGCTGTCGACCAGAGCGAGTCACACTCCAGGCTCTCGCATTGCTTACAAGCTGAGAGACTTTCCGCCATGTGCCTGACTGAAGCCCCAACTTAACTCAGCATCAGCCGTTCTGCTCATATTGATCAGTACTGACTGTTCCTCCATCATCACCACGCCATGGCAACCAACCCGGAGGGCACGCTTCTTGCCATTGAGAACACCCCTGGCATTCACACCCAGCAGACGACAAGCCAGGCCAATGCCGCCCAAGCGCTGGTTAAGGCAACGGCACCTCCGCCACCACAGTCATCATACGGAGCAGGCTGCGACCAATGCCACAGTGCTCCATGTGTTCGACACAAGCCGGGACATCTGTGGCACTGCTGCTTCGGGTGTAGAGACTCCTGGGCGGTGCAACAAGCCCGCTCCAGATACTGGTAGCTATGAGCAGGATAGAGCTCGACTTTTTGCGACCAGCAAGTGAGGTCTCCTCCTGCAGGTAAAACGCAGCTATGTTCTCACAGCTGCGCGCCGTCGACCGAGCCAACAGTCTCAACTAAAACAATCTGCCCTAAATGCATGACAGCACTTAACTTATCTAATGTCTCTCCGCTCCTAAATTGCTGCACAGGCCCCACTGTCGAGCCCAGCACTCAGCCAGTCCTTGTGCATTGCTGAGATAAATGTCTGACCTTACGCGCTGGCAAGACTCTGTGCTCAAAGAAGGTCCACTAGGTCTACAGCGCAGGGCACCTAGGACCATGCCCCCGCGGAAAAGACAGTCGAAAGCTTCGACTCTGCCCTCGTTCGATCTCGCCTCCAACATCTGCACAGAAGCTGACAGGCTGCTGCCTTTGAACTATGTCCCCATCTCGCATAAGAGAATGGACGAGATCAGAAACTACCGCTGGGAGAAGGGCCTCCGTGCTATATCAAGAAGCATGATGGCCCGTCAATCGACAAGGCCGGTCTCGAGCCAGAGACAAGCGGATAAAGAAAGCAAGAGACTAGAAGAGCTGGGAATCAAAAAGCCTGGACTCACTGCAGAGGACTTAGCGGCCCTTCCTACCTCGGAAGTGTACAAGAATCTGTCTTCGCTATCCTTGATCTCGGTCGAAACTTCCCGACCGGCAGGCTCCAGCGTGAGGTCGCCTCCGAGGAGCGGACACAGGAAAGCGAAAACAGATCCATCCTCCTCATCTATGCTCCAGGCAGAGCACGCGAAGACCTTCAAGGTAGAGCCAACACGAGAGCACTCACCGCAACCCTATGCGGGCCAAGGCGTGGGCAGGAAAGAAACCTGCAAGGAAGAGTCGGACTCCGACATACCACCCTGGGCGGACTCGAAGAAGTCGCGCTCATCTCAGTACACCGGTGCAGGAGTTGGACAAAAGGAGGCCTTCATCAGGCAGCCACCTCCACCTCCATCTCCTCCCGCAAGACAATCAGCTCCTGACCCAGGCCATCTTGAAGGCATCGCGCGCCTCACTTCCACAGAGGAGCTCCAGGTCGTCAATCTTACGCAAGCAGCTCCTCCTCCGCGCGAGTTCCTGAACTACCCGGTGCATCAAGGAGTGATAGTTCTTCCAGCAGCCACAGTTCAGGCTCGAACAAGACAAGGGCAAGGCGGTCATTCACTCCTTCCCCTACTCCTACCCGCAGGAATTCCCTTTGGAATTGGATGTTCACGTGCAAGTTCGGAAATCGCAGGACGAGCAAGTCAGCATGGTTCTAAAACTGAACCGCACAGCATCCATGAAGGGCGTCACCAGAGCTGTATACAACTTCAAGGGCGGGGAATTCTACTCGGTCTTCAAACTCTCAGTTGTTGCTCCCCAGGAAGAACAGGCCCAAGACGGACTTCAGGCTCATGAAGCGGAACTTGACTTGGCACACGTTTTCCCAGAGATGGTCCCGACGGTGGCAAACGTCTTTGCTATCCAGCTCAGAGTGGCTTCCGCGGTCAATCCCCTGAGTTTCCCAAGTCTCCCACGCCGAGTGAGGTCTCCTCCTGGCGGGGAGACTCGGGCCCGCCGAAGTATCTCCTCATTCAGCAAGCCTACGGCATCATGGTGGAAAAGGTCCAGCCGCTGGATAACCTCCCACCGCATCTACGCCCCAGCATGGACGAGTGCTACCTGCTGATTCTCCTAGTACTCAAATCGGCGCTCCTAGGATACTATGTACGAGACTGTGGTTGGTCCAACCTGGGCAGACGAATCTCGCCGGACTCCAGCACGGATCTGCCCTTCTTTCTTGCTCTCGACACGTCGGCCTGGCACAAACGCACACCTCCGGCTCCTCAACAAGCCACAACTTCAACCGCAGATCATGTCCGAGGACTCTTCTCGACCCTAGAGTACCTGGCGGAGGACAAGCCGGCAATCCAGGCAGCCAAACAAGCCTTCACGCATCATCAGCGACAGGTCCCTCCTCTTGTCCAGCACTTCTTCTCCCTGCTCCGAACTCCGGTGGGCAAAGAAAAGGCAGAGAGAATCTTTAAGGACACGTCTCTGGCGCTCTCTGCTGATGTGTGGGACGCCTTCAGCTAACCTGCACTATGCAGCCATTTCGTGTGAGGTCCCCTCCTGAAACGGCACGCCGGGACAAGTGTCCGGCACAAGCACCCAAGCTACCTTTTCAACTCTCGCTACGGCACAAAAACAAGCTGACTGGTTTTCTAGGCCGGCTCAATGCGCATTCAGCACAGCACGATGCCTGCGTGCTTCAAGACTAGCTCAGCTCAGGTCACGAGCTCACAGGCTTGGCGCTCAGTCACCAACTCTGCTTTAGCCCACAAACGCAAGGCTGAAGCAACATCTGTGTATGTGACTCCAGTCATTTCCATCCAATGTCGCGTGAGGTCTCCTCCTGACAGCCATTTCAGATAGGCAAATAGCCCTCTCTGCCCCCTGCGCCATGGATCTGGCTGCTCCCTACATCAGGCTTCGAGGCCCGGAACACAGCGTTTGCCTTGAACGCAATGGCCTATTCAGAATGCAGGATCCGGAACCGCGGTGCAACTTCGAACCATCAATCACTGACAACAAAGCAATGGACGACATCCACGCGCAGACCCAGGCCGCCTTCTACAATCGAGTACAATGGACGACGCAAGATCACAGACTGGCATCGGAATGGAGCGCCTTGATGGCCGAGCACCCGGATCATTCCTTCCCCAATTCAGTTGCCTACTGGCCAAAATGGGACTCCACGGTGGTGTTCCGTGATGACTACTGCACGCTGATGCTTGGCACCCAGCGCACTGCTCTCGACATACCTGAACTCAAAGCGCACCAGGTTGATATCATCGTGACTCTCAACGCATCATCGCGCTTCAGGGAGAGTTATGACACAGATGCCGATTGGCAGTTCATGTACCAAATGGAGGGCATCTCCAACTTGCGCTACCACCTCTCGGATGTGCGCATCTCTCGGAACGATCAAGGCTTCCATGATGTGGTGTCAAATCTTGCCAGGACCTGGATCAGGATGATCGACGAAATTGAGGGCCAGGAGTGCAGCCGCACCAAACCGATGGTCATCCTGTTCCATTGTCTTGCGGGCATCAATCGCTCGACTTCTGCCCTCTGTGCCTACCTGATTGTTCGCTACCACCTCACTGCTCAACAAGCGATAGCGATTCTACTCTCGGCTAGGCCAGGTCAACGCTACTGGCAGGAAAGAGATCAATTCCCTCTCGCGCTACACTGGCTCTCCAGAGAATGCAAGAAGTCTGTTCTGGGGTACCTATGCATGGCCTGTGGAGACGCATTCAGACCGACACCAGACGATGACCCTCAGGACATGGACGACTTCGACGAGTGAGGTCCCCTCCTGTCGAACCCCACCTTTTCCTTACGTTCTTTAGAGGCGACTGTACTGACAACGCAAATTTGTGCAGAAAACGCGTGATACCCCTGATCATCTACATCATGCATTATTCGCTTGCAACTGCCCTCTCCTGGCTTCTGCTCAGGTTTCGCCATGCCCCGCCTCACATCGAGGATTTCGCCTCAGCCTCAACCAGCTGAGGTCATCCTGCCAACAGCTCTTTCTTCTCTACCTCAGAGCTCACAGCTCAAGCCATCGTTAGTAGCGGCCCTGAACGAGTGAGGTTCCCTCCTGTTCTACTGCTAACTGGCCATGTCAGCGCCGGAGGAAGGCAATTCACATCGAGAAACCCGACACAGCGAAGACAAGCCCTCCAAGCGACGACATCCTCGCGGCAAGAGGCATCAGGCGGACTCAGACTCCCGTCTGATCACGGAGGCTGACCTGGACTCTGAGGCTTCTTCCCTTCAGGATGATGACGACCTAGTGGAATCCCTGTCAAGGAGCTCCTCGAGACGGACAGCCTCTTCCCGGAACCAGCCCGCCCAACTGGCCCCAGGAGGCCCGCCTCCGCCCACTCCCATAACAACCAAGGCACTCTCGCCGGCGAACCAGGCTCAAACCGTACCCAAAGCCACCCAGCAGGCCTACCAGCCGTCGGGCCCCCCTCCCCCGACTCCGGTTCACCAGCCTTTCCAAGCGCAGGACCACTCAGGCCATAGCTCCCCTCCCATGGCGGAAGGTGCTCCCAGAACCACGGCACGTCCCTCCTCGACAAGTGGCACTTCAACGTCGGGGGCCTCAATGTCTCCCCAGCCGCAGCTCATCCTCATCCCGCGCAAGAAGCTGCAACGCTAGTGGGCACTTGGATCATCACTCCTGGACCGATTGTCTCCCTTGCTCCTAACCCCTTCAGCCCGTGGTCCCCCCCAGCGCGCACCTCGGTACTGTCTGCCACAGGAAGCCCACTTCCTCCGGGCACAGTCCAGACCTGGATAATTACCGAAGGCCCACTTGTCCCAAGACGAGATCCGCAGGAGTGAGGCATGCACAGAGCTCAATTTTGGCACTCCCTGCGAGTGAGGTCACCTCCTGCTAGGGAGTGCATGTGTCACTGCTTACACCTTTTCAACCCAGCAGTATCTCAGAGACGAAATCCAGCCGCGCATCACACTGCTACCGCTGCCTAGACTTAGTCCTCGACGTGCCACACCGAAGCCATGCTCTATGCACCGACAAGCCAAGGTGGGACGCTCTACCACAGACAAAGCCGGCTCCTCACTCTTAGTCTTCCTCTGCAGCACAAACTGCCGTAGCACAATCCAGCTGATTCGAGTTGCCAAGAACTGATAGCTTTCACCAACCCTCTCTCCAGGCTCAAAGGCAGAAAAGCGAGGTCACCTCCTGCTGCCTAGCCCCCCCTCTCAAACCCTGCGTCATGTTGCATACATGCCCGTTGCTCCCGCTACGACCAGACTCATCGACGATGCCAATGAAGTCCAAGCTCGCCGCGCTGAACCTCTTCTGCAAGGCAATGCTGTACACAGGCAAGAGAACCAGTGATCCGGATGCAAACCTCTACCTCTCGGATGAGGCCAAGGGTCTTGCTCGACGTGAGAACTGTATGCTGGCTCCAACCCTGAGACTGGCAGCACGCAGCTACAACTGGATTCGACTTCTCTCCCAATCAGCTCAGCCTAATCTTCCCTTGCTGGCCGAAGCTGAGATGGCATCCCTATTATCACCCACGGAGCCTCCCCCTCATATCAAGCACTACTAGGCGGAACGGAGCTCACTTACCTTGCAGATGATACTCGAAACGGTGCATATCTACACTGAAGAGGAGACCATGGAGCCGGACGACTTCAAGTTAGCCGCCCTTATCATTTCCCAGACTCTGTACAATCTGGGAATGGGCGGGCAAACCGTCAGGGACATTGTCAATGGCGCTGCCCAGCATCTGCGCTGGATCCTACCCAGTGACTCCACACGAGTTCTGAACGGAATACACCTTTGTCTCTTCCCTTCGGATATCTCGCCGTGGCCGCGAGAGGCAGACACCAATCCACATACTCAAAGTGACGAACATGCATTGGGCATCCTCGACGCAGAAATTCACATGCTACAGCGAACATCCAAGATTTACCGGACCATGGCCATGGTCGACTTCATGGTCGCCCGAGCAAGAGGAGCACGAGTGCCAGACGAAGTCTGCCCCAGCGAATCCTGGGACGTCCTGCGACAGGATCAAGCCATGGCACTCCTTTCATATGCGGAGCACTTGACGGAACTCCATGATCTCCTGACCACTGATGCGTACCAAAAGATGCGTACAGACCTCCGCCTGGGCAGAACCTGGCTATCGCGACCCATCACAGCATCCGAACTGGCCTCGCTTGAAGCAATATGGCACAATACCACGATACCAGAGAGTTTTGCCAAGCTACACCTCACTCTCCAGCTCAAAGGGCAAATTGCTGCACACCTTCCGGAAGACTCCAGAGCACAGGACAGACTACTTACCATACTCTCTCCCCTGGAGAATGACGTCCTGGACCAGGCCTTCCCCTGGATTCTGGCCTTTAAGATGCTCACGCCTGAGCGCAGGATGATATTCCGATATGCTCTTCTTACGGCAGCGGGCCCCTCGGCAACAGCGCCGGTTACGCAGACCGAGTGAGGTCCCCTCCTGGTCAGCTACTTAACAAACCTAGTCAACTTCTTTCTCACAAGAAGATCGATGATGCCTGCTGCTAACAGACAAAGGAGAATTATTCCCGCTACTCTGCGCCTCTCCCAAACACAAATCTAGACACCCCTCTCCCTCTCCGAGCAGAGCCTCAGGTCCTTAACCAGAAAGAGGGAAACACGCACCAGTGCCAGCGCCTCAGCTCTGCCCACCTTCAGCTTGAACTCTGCTGCGCAACCCTACCCCTGCAGCTTAGCCCGAGAGAGGCCTTCCTTGAATTTCACCTCCTGGTTCCTTACCTTCGGCCTAAAAGCACCAAGGCAGCTGTGTTTGCTCCGGCTAACATCAGAGCCTTCATACGAGTGAGGTCCCCTCCTGTATGAGCCTGACCATGGAGGCCCTCCCTCCGGTACTGAGTAGGGATAAAACCATGGAGGTGCTTCTGGAATCCCTTTTCCTCCCGCTTCCGGTTTACCCTGCATCCTCCCCGGGAGACCACGAGGCCAGCACTATACAAATGGCATCTACACGCATCCCGGCAGAAGACGCCCTCCGGCACTCGGACCGTCAGATACGCATAGCTTCCCGCACCTGCAGCTTCATGAAACTGCTCACGGAGAAGATCAACTGGAGACTGGGCGACCTTCGGCTCTACCTCCCCAAGACTGCCACTCGACAGCTAGCAGCCAAACGTAAGCACGAGGAAATGATGCTCCACGAGCCTCAGGAGAACACTCTGACTTACATTCGGCGGCGTCAGCTCATCTTCATATCTCAGGCGATCAGAGACTACACAAATGATGGCCCAGGCCAAAACTCTTTTCAGCTCGAAGATGCGGAGAATACCGCACTTCGAATTTGGACGTACCTAACCCGCCACTTTGCCAAAGGAGAGATCAACTTTATGATAGACACCGCCTTGTCGCATCTCCACCTCCTGATGAAGTCGGCGACACCATGTCTGATGTCAAGCATGGAGCAGTCGCAGCCGTCCATGGCTCCGGGACAAGGTCAGAGTTATTTTCCCCCACATCTAGGCCTACCCGAAGACAAACACTTGGATCTCCAATACTTCGACCTTCAGGCACTCAGGCGCGCGTCGACGATATACCGAGTACAGCAGCTTCTCAAGATATCTCACTCAACCCAGGGCGGAGAGTCGCCCGTCACCAATGGCTGGCGCTTCCAGCAACAAGCGCAACACCTCGACTCATTGCCCTATGACAAGCATCTCCAGGCCTTGCTGCCACACCTCCCGGACTACCAGGACCAACTCCGAGAGAACCTGGTGATGTACAGGCAATGGCTCCTACGAGACATCACTGAAGAGGAGACTGCCTGGGCCCGTGACACACTTTTAGAGTCGGCAGTCTCGAGAGGAGAACTCCGCGAACTTTTCGAGCATGCTCTCCTCAAGCAGGTAAACCATACACTTCAGGCCAGTGCTGAGTCTCCTCGCCGTGTTGATTCTACTCCGAACTTCCAAAATAGCATGGCTCTTCGCTTCTACCAAATCATCAATCCTTTACATGACGACGTCTACGAGGAGTACAAGCCGTTTGCGATCGTCTATAAGATGCTCACTCCCCCGAACCGCCAACGGGCTCGATCACTTCATCGTACTTTGTCGCACGAGAGGCACCAGTCCTTCCTTCGTCTTTTTGAACCCTAGCCTGCTAGCAACTTTGCTTGTGAGGTCACCTCCTGCAAAGTAGAGCACCAGGTTAGCAACGTCTCTGTCTAACTAGGACACCAGCAGCCTTTAGCAAGCCAAGATAAAGCAGCGGAAAAGTCTCCATCTCCAACTGCAGCACAGTCCCTTCTTACTAAGATCACAGCGGCATTCTCCGGCAATGAGGTCTTTCTGCAGATAGTTGGAGCCTGCTGCAGAGCCAATGCCTCAGCCTTGGCTGATTCACCTAGTAACACATTCAAGTCTGCAGCTTTCTGCTTTCATTGAAGCTTGCCACAGCCGGGCTCAGCCTCTCCACACAGGCTGGCCACGTGAGGTCTCCATCCAGCTAGCAAACAAGCCATGCCTTCACCGTCTCGCGAGATTCTGCTCGAGATTCTCCTGAAGTCGCTCCACGTCCCACTGACCATCTACCTACCCGACGGCATCAGTGAGCACATGGCCACATCAGCCTCAGCAACAACTCATCTTGCCCCGAGGAGGCTCCTCTTCACTACAGAAGACCTTGAACGCACGGCAGAACGAAGCATGCGAGTAGCATCACGTCTCTGCAGCTTCATATGTCACTTGGATCGGTACCTGGCTTGGCGCGAGGGCAGACACACAGCCCTGCCCCTAGAGGCTAGCCCACGTATCTTGGCAGGTAAGCGCAAGCACATTGACGACGAGCAGCCTTCGACGCACCTACCCCGGAGTATGGGGCCCCTCCAGCGCCAGCAAATCATGTACCTCACCCTCATGATCCACAACTACACAAAAGACGGCGAAGGCTCGCCGTCCTTGAGCACGTCTGAAGCTGATCAGGCTGGTGCTTTAACCTGGCATTATCTTACCGGGAAGCTCTCGCAATCAGAGCTGAATGCCATTCTGCTCCGCACTTTGGAGCAAGCCAAGGTCATTCTGAGGTCTGAATTCACTCCAGCACATCAACGGAACCTACTCCAGCTGCATTCCCAAACGACGGCGGAGACCTGGCAAGGCCAAGCATATTTCCCCCTAGGCCTCCGGCTTCAAGACCCACATTAGCTTGATCTTGAAGCATATGATTTCAGAACGCTCAAAAGAGCATCACTTCAGCTTCGCCTACTACAACAACTGCGGACTATTACGGCCTCCACACCTACATCGGCCAGCGACCAGATCCGAGATGGCTGGGATTTCCTTGAACAAGACCGTGATCTCTCAAAGCTTGACTACGAGGACTACCACACCAAATTGGTTTCAATGATCCCGCACCATCAGGAGACACTTCGAGAGATCCTGACACTGTATCGCCTATGGCTGTCCACCCCTCTGTCCGATGAGGACTTCCATTGGGTGCGAAACCTGGTAGTGAATCAGCTACTACCTAGAGATACTCTGCATCGCTACTTCGCTGACAGTCTCTGGCAACAAATACGACACAGATATGGAGGAGACCAAGGAGATTACGAGCAGGCACAAGGAGTCATCACAATTCTTTCCCCGCTCCACGACCAGGTCTATGATGACTATAAGAACTTTGCTGTGGCGCTGACACTGCTCCTCGTTCGACATCGTCAACGTCTGAAACAGACGCTAGACGACAAAATTCGGGGCTAGGGACCATCCGAGCACCACAGACTTCCAAACGAGTGAGGTCCCCTCCTGTTCGCTGCACTATCTTCCCAAATTGCGGGAAAAAGCCTGTAGCTCCAATCTTTCCACGTCAAGCCTCACAAGCACAGCTCTTCTCGCAAAGTTTTCCCTCAGGTTCGCACGAGTGAGGTCCCCTCCTGGCGAACTTCCACCTAGGCCCATGGCAGACCTTCACCCCGTTCTCAGCCGTGAACAGGCAATGGAGGTACTTCTTGAGTCTCTATTCCTACCGCTGCCGGTTTACCCTACAACTCCATCTGGTGCCGCCGCAGCAAGCAATCTGGACCTGGCATCCTCACGCACCCCTGCGGGAGAAGCGATCCCACACTTGAACCGCCAGATACGGATAGCCTCGCGCACCTGCAGTTTCTTGAAGCTGCTCGCGGAGAAAGTTCACCGGCACATGGGAGACTTGCGGCTCTACCTTCCCAAAACCGCACCTCGAAACTTGTCCGCAAAACGGAAGCATGAAGAGATGTTGCTGACAGAGCCTCGCTCTCCTACTCTGACGTACCATCAGAAGCGCCAGCTCCTCTTCATCTCTCAGGCGATTCGAGACTACACCAACGATGGGCCTGGCCAGAACTCCTTCCAGCTCGAAGATGCGGAACCTACCACCCAGCGCATCTGGACGTACCTGACGCGCCACTTCGGCCAAGGTGAGGTGCACTTTATGATTGCTAACGCCCTGTCGCATCTACACCTTCTCATGCGATCGTCAACTCCACGCCTACTCTCAGGCATTGAGCAGTCACAGCCATCGTATGCTCCAGGACAGGGCTCGGACTACTTCCCCGTCAATCTTCGTCTGCACGATGACAAGCAACTGGACCTTCAATACTTCGACCTGCAGGCGCTAAGGCGAGCCTCCACAGTATACCGGGTGCAGCAGCTGCTCCAAGTCTCTTCTTCCGCCGAAGGGGCATCGCCAGTTAAGAATGGATGGCGCTTTCAACATCAGGACCATCACCTCAATGGTTTGTCCTACGACCAACATCTCCTGGCTCTGCTGCCTCATCTTACTCACTACCAGGACCAAATTCGCGAAGATTTGGTCACGTACAGGCAGTGGCTGCTTCGAGAAATCAATGCAGAGGAAGTTTCTTGGATTCAATCCTTGATCGCGGACACGGTTATCTCGCGAGGTGAACTACTGGAGCTCTTCGAGGATGCCCTGCTAAAACAAGTCAACTCTGCATTTCAAGCTAATGCTGGCATTCCTAACCCTGAGGATCATTCTCAAGACTTCCAGAACAGCATGGCCCTCCGCTTCTATCAAATCATCAATCCGCTCTATGACGACATCTACGAAGAGCACAAGCCCTATGCAATAGTGTTCAAGATGCTCACCTCCTCTCATCGTGGACGGCTTCGGTCCCTCCTTCGAGCTCGAGAAGCTGTCATTCTGGCGTCCCCACATCGGACAACCAGCCTGGTTCCAGTATGCGAGTGAGGTCGCCTCCAGCAAACTGAACCATCAAATCCCTAAGTTCCTCTAGTCCGAATTCTGGACTTAATCACACCTCCAGACCACTGCTCGCACTGCAGAAGAAAAGCCTCCATGCCTTATAATGCCTCGCAGAGAAGTGTACAGAAGCGCAACCCGCCTGGCTACAATGGCCAGGACATCGAAACAGACCAGGTCCCGAACGAGTAGGTCACTTAATTTTCACCCTCGATGCCCGCCAAGGTGCGGGACATAACCCGCACATGCGTTCGAAATGAAATGAAATGAAATGTTGCTGCTGTTGCTGCTGTTGGTGCTGTTGCTGCTTTTGCTGCTGTTGCTGTTGCTGCTGTTGCTGCTGCTGCTGGC
>CAJNDS010001012.1:0-41892 GCA_905221605.1 Symbiodinium natans
AGCACATATGGCTCGTGCTTTCACAGTGCCCCCAACGTCTCCGGCCGTAGCCTTTGCACTTCAGAGTCCTCCTTTTCCGATGCTTGCGGCTCTCCTTGCCGTTCACAAGGCGCACATGCTCCGGCCGAGGTCGCCTCGACCAGCTGGGCGACCATCGCTCGGCCTGCGCCACGTCTGGCGTCCAGCACGGCCGCAATGCAGTTTGCCGCCCGGCGCTGCCAAGAGCTCCAGAACGCCGAGTGCACAGCTTGTCGTGATCGGGATTGAAGTAGGTGGGTGCCTCAGCACCTTCCTCCATCACCTCACACGGACCGGCCTCGCTGTACCCCTCCAAGCGGCTGTGCGCGCGAGCTGCAACGTTGGTCAGGACTCCTTGCAGTCGCCGCGATGTGTACCTCTGCCTGCCGTGTGGCGGAAAGGCTGTGCTTCGCCAGTCCCTGACACCCCCCATCCATCTCGCGGCAGTCTCCAGTCCACGTTCTTGCAGGCGCGTCGGAGCAGCCTGGCTGCGGTTGCTCAGATGCCGGCCGATGACCTCGAGCATAGCCGTAGGATGCTGTAGGCCCTCGACGCCGCCGCCGAAGCAGAGCAGTGCATAACTGGTAGCTTTTTGGCTTTTGGCTATGATCATGTGTAGTATCTGTTCTAATCAGTGTGACAACTGATACGTCTCCAACTGGAGACTTGCTAGCTTGTCGCATCATTTTTTGCTGGGGAAGTGTTTTCATGAGCTCGCTCAGAAGCCTTCACGTGTTGCGCTGGCATGGCACTATGAGCCAGTGGCAGCAGTTTACGTGCGCTGCCGCTGGCGCGGGCCGAGAGAGTGCTGGCGAGCAAACCGACTTCCCGGATTGCCCGAGCCCCGCTGTCATCCGCTATATCCGCTGTCGCTTGCCGCAGCCGCCGAAACCGTGCAGGACACGCATGAGTCGTCCAGCGATTCCGCCATCGTCGACGAGGGCACCCACACCAATGTAGTCCTCAGAAAATGATCCATGTCCAAAGTCCTGAAATCATAGAAGGAGAAATACATCGACAGCAGATGAAAAGCGAAAGTCAAAATGATAATCCCAACTCCCAACCATTTCTTCGTCTCATAAATAAAAGTTGCCCAACCTTCAACCATGGGCAGCCGCTGACAGCGCAAACCTTCCACAACCTGCTTCCCTAAAGCTGCTGCTGGGTTGCCCAACCCCTCGTCATCAAGACTGCCCTAAGGTCAAACAGAAGGTCTCCGATTATGGGTCCACTTCGCACACCACATGCCGCTGCATTTTAGCAAGCAGTAGGCTTGGCGAGTAATGAAGTCCTTAAAGGCTTGCCAGTTTGTGAAACGGTCTTTGTGCGTACTATTGCGCGCAGCACCGCGCCTTGCCGCACGCACTCCTCTGCGGAGAGCATTGCTGGTAATCATGTGGCTTTAAGTTTGTTTCGAGGCACTCTAGCGGGCGTCGGCCTCGGTGAGCATGAATTCGGGCAGCATTCCGGCGCCTGTTTTCCGTAGTCCCCAGTGCACATTCCCATCTCACAGGTGCACCCCGCGTGGCCGCAATCGCAAGCCTTGCCACGACACAAGTAAGGCGGAGTAGGAACCCTTTGACCTCCATAACATACCGTGAACCCCCCGCACCCAACCCCAAACCCTCATAGCCCAAACAAAAATGGAGAACTGTCAAAGGAAATATCTCCCTTTGCTTGCTCCACTCAACCCTCATGCCTGGATGTCAAGCCCAAGAAAAGCTTCATAGGGATAAACAACAAATCCCCAAAGCAAAAATTGAAAGGAAGAAACTAGCTGTTTTCCTTGGCAGGATGGGGGTTGTTAACCCTGTGCTGGCCCCCCGCCCCCCCCCAAACTCATCCTTAAAGGGATGCCCTGCAACAGCAAACGAAGAGACACATTGTTGAAAGAGCCTCCTTTCTCTCTCTCTCTCTCTCTCTCTCCCTCGCTCTCTCTCTCTCTCTCTCTCTCTCTCTCTCTCTCTCGCTTCTTGCTTTTCTGAGTCCCAGTGTGACGCTAGGCTGGGATGAAAGCTGTCAGCCAGGTGGTCCTCGATCCCGATCTTGGGACATGCATGTTCAATGAGATGTCGTTCACACACACACACACACCCACGATTGTCGGATCTGCCAATATCAAGTCGTTCTGTACATGGAAGTCCTCAAGGTCCAGTGTGGCAAGCTGACTGGTCGACCCTTGTGCAATCAAGACGGCTGCTTTCAAGTGCTCGGCTGTTTCAGACAAGAAACTTCTCCAATGCAATCTCGTGGGCTAGAGGCTTCTTCTTTCCCAAGACGACATCTAAAGACTCTATAAGTTCATTAACCCTGGAGGTCCGGGGTACTTCCACTCCGTTGAAGGAAATTTTGCGCTCCACCATCCAAGCCGCATTTTGAAGGCCATGGCCCTTACTGGCATGGCCTGGTGGATCGGCAGATTCTGGTCAGCATGCCGGATGGGCAGGCTGGCCAACACACATGGAAACGCTGGACCAATGGAGTGTCGACCTGCTTCAGGTGTCTGACGGGCCAGGGGATTCACCGGCCAAGCAGGACACAAGATAAGTTTCAGCCCTAAACTAAGCTAAACCAGTCGCTGTTTGGGGCCAGGTACAGAAAGAAAGCAAAGACTTGAAGTTCACCGGTCTTCAACACTGCCTACATACAGGTTGAACAGTCCACCCTGGGCTGCTTCCACAGCCTGGGCTTGTCATCGCCAAGTTCGCACACAGCAAGACCAACAACAACCCTAGTCCACGAGGCTGACTAGGCACTTCGGTTTTCCGATCCGGGCATTCCTGGCGCGCTCTACACTTCTCAAGGGCCTACGCCGCTCGGCCGGAACTTACCAAGGTGCGTCGTGGAATGCCACCACACCTGCTCTCCCATCACCACCTGGCCGCGATCATACTCTCCTCACACATGGCCAAGTAATGGGAGAAAGAGGTTTCCAGGGCATTACCTCCTCAGCCCGCTCGTTTACTGGGAGACGCACACAACAGGGAGCACGAAACGGTGTCAGCTCACGTTCCGACCAAGCCCGATCCAGGTCCCGAGGCACGAGGCCGGACTCAAGGATCGGCGCAAGCATCTTAAGCAAGCAAAGAAACCAGACCACTCCATGCTGCAAGTCTTGCGCGCATCATCATCAAGCTTATCAACACATTGGTCACGCGCACTCTCTCCAATGGGGTTCTGAATGCCCAGCAACACCGACATCTCTTCAGAAGTCCGGGCTACTATTTCCTATGAAAACGTACAGAAACTAGAGGTTTCCTACTAAGATGTAGAGAAAACGAGGTCAATATAGAGAATTAGCTTGCGGGTATAACCCCAAATCCCACATAATAATGCGAATTCAAAAAAGTAAACTCTCCCCTCAAAAAACCCCAACCCTATAGTGCTCCTTCATTGTGAAGAAAACCCTTCTTGGATTCTTAGGTGGCCTACGAATGGAATAGGCTTTGGGTTCTCAAGAAAGGTGGACAATGCAGAGTACACCCTAAACCTCAGCCCCACCCAAGGTTGGCCAGGCTCCAGGCCGGAGGATGGCGACGGTTCACCTCGGAAGGGCTTGAGGCTTTCGGTTCGGTTCAGGGTTTTATTGTCGCAAACGGAGCTTGAGACGGGGTGGAGTTTTAGTTTATTCATCTGTTCTTTTTTGGGGTCTTCTCGGTTTTCCTGAGGAAAACCACCATTTCCTCTGCATTTTCATAGGATTCATACTACTCTTCGTAGGATTTTGCATAATTTTGTTCGAATTCTTCGTATCGTCTGGTTGATTTGCTTGGATTGGCCTAGGCCTAGGAAAATCACCATCCCAGTGGGCGTGCAAAAGTGGGCCGCTAAGTGTTTTCTGCCACTTGCCCCCTTGCTCTGGTCCTTGGGTGGAAAACAACATTGCCCCACTTGCCCCACTTGCCCCTGTGTGGGCGGCTAAGCGATTTCTGCCACTTGCCACGCTTGCCCCACTTGCCCCGCTTGCCCCCCCACTTGCTGCTGAGGTGGGCGCAAGTGAGGCAAGTGGTGCAAGCGGTGCAAGCGGGGCAAGTGGGGCAAGTGGCAAGCCACCCCCCCAGCCACAAGTCTGCCTCAAAAACGGATTGAGGCAGACTTGTGGCTGGGGCGAGCACGGGCAAGCTGCGCCCGGCAGGGACCCATGGCGCAGCTCTGGCTCCAGCCACAAGTCTGCCTCAAACACAGCCCGGATTGAGGCAGACTTGGTTCGGCGAAGCTTGGCCCAGCTGAACCCATGGCGTGGTTCTGGCTCCAGCTATAAGGAGGGAGGGGGTTTGGGGATGCCACTTGCATTTGCCCCGCTTGCCCCACGACTTCACTTGCCCCACATCCTGCCACTTCCCCCACCTTCAGACAGGACGCGGGAGGGGGGATGGAGGGGAAGATCTGCAGGGCGCGGGAACAAGTGAGGCAAGTGGGGCAAGTGGGGCAACCTCGAGTAGCTCTTCCGGAAAAGCAAGTGGGGCAAGTGGGGCAATGGCAAATAGTGGTGGCCGTGGGCGCCTGCAATGCACCATCCCCTCTGTATTTTCATAGGATTCATGCTACTCTTCGCAGGATTTCGATCATTTTCTTGGTTTTCCTAAAACACCACCATTCCTTCTGTATTCTCATCGGATTCACACTACTTTTCTGACTTGTTTTAGGGTTTCGGATACATTCTGTTGGAATTCTTCGTGATTTTGGCTTGGTTTCCTGGGTTTATTTGATTTTGCTGAAATTCTTGTTTAATATGGGCTTTGATTGCTTGGTTGCACCCAAGAAAATCTATTCCCATTATATTTGTGAGTAGAATACGGTATGTTCATAAGATTCCTACTTTTCATAGTCCTGCTTATCTTAGTGCGACCAAAGAAAACCTCTTTACACTCTCTGTTTGAGCTTCTCGCACGCCTGGCACAAGGTTTCTGTCGCCTTTTGGGTCTCCCCACCGCAGTCCCTTCCTTTCGGCCTTCGCCAGCATCGCCTGGTGCACTTTCGCAAAAGATTCCAGCTTGTCGCAAGCCTGGCACAAAGATTTCTGTTGCTCTTTTTTGTCCAACATATCGACTTTCAGAGAAAAGTTCCACTGTTTGTTCATAGACCACCTATTCTATTCAGCTGAAATAATCGCATGCTTCCATTGATGCCACGATGTTGCAAATCATTCATAGATGAGCAAAAGCTACTGCTACGGAACTATCGCGCGCAAAGGCACAAGCACAGAACTCAGAATTCAAGCCAAAATATTAGCATTTGAAGTACCTAGCTCCTTGCCCAACCTCTTCAACGAGTGGGCGGATGCCGACGCTGCTGCGTGCAACGTGTCGCCTAATCCGAGCATCTGTTTAATTAACACCGCCACATTTAAAGAGTTTGTTTCCGTCGGGAAGCCCACCGGAAGACTACTTTCCATAGGAAATACCACCACATTTAAAGAATTTTGTCGGGGGGTTTCAAAAATCTGTCAGCAGGCTTCTTCGTTAACAGAGAATCAATACATTGCCATGGTCTGCAGGCTTTGCTTTAAATAGAGAATCAATACATGCCCATGGTCTTATAATTGCGGCGCCCTGCCTTTCTTATTGCGGTGCGGGGGGGGGGGGGCGGCCACCAATTAAACAATGCTCGGATTAGGACGACCAGCGTCCCACGGTGGAGTTGCAGGACAGCCGGCGTAGCGACAGCTACCGCAAGGGCGTGTCACGCACCAACGTTGCCAATGAGGGCGTGCGCCAACCGCGGATGGCCAACCGGCGGGCCAGAGCCCAAACGTACGCAACAAGCGCGCCCGGATTGACGGGGTCGGCGTCCAACAAGTCTGGACCGCGAACCGCGAATTGAAAGCTATAGGCCTGGGTTAATGGCAGCAAGTGCGGCACTGTCCCAGACCCCTTCGGGCCCTTGCCGCGCCTTTTGCCACTTCCTTAGTTCCAAGTCCTGATTCGCGAGAGGGCTGGCACTCCATCTCGCCCTTAGAGGAATCGGACTCGTGCCTGTCCTCGTCCGTACGCGGATCAGGGATTTTGAGAGGACGGACGCGCGGTGGAACTGTGTCGAGCACTTGAAGCAGCAGCGCCTGAACGACAGGTTCCACTCGCCGCATCGCGCGACGCTTCCTCCTGCAACAGTCAAGGCCGCGTCCTGTTCTTTTCACCGGGCGTAGTCGAAGACGACCCTGACGGGGAGATGTATTACCACGGGACCGGAAAACCACGGGAAGAGAGGACCAGAGGACCAGAGGGCCAGAGGGAGCAAGGGACCAGAGCACCAGAGAGACCAAAGGACCGGAGAACCAAGGACCAGAGGACCCGACGACCAAAAAAAGTAAGCAAAAAAAACGAAGAAATGTTTCCCACAGCAATCTAGGTTTGCTTGGGACTCAGGGCCAGGGTCCCCATCAAACACAAGGCTGCGGTGCAAAGAGGGCGCACGCTTAGAATCTGGAAGCTTGGGGTTCGCGAGCATCTCATCCCAATTCGGAGCTCCGAAACCCTGACGCCCGAAAACACCCTGAGGCACCACATCCCCAAACGCTCCTAAACCCTGTCGACCCGCGAGCCCTGAACCCAAGCACCCTAAACTTTATACCTAAAGCCAAGCAATCCTTTAAACCACGGACCCCGGCACCACAAAAAAGCCTCAAAACCCCAAGATCCAGAGGCCTGGAAACGGAATCCCCTTAATCTCGACCAGCGTAGCCACGGGTTTAGGGTGAGCCCATGAAACCTTGCACGGACCTTCCGCCTTCCGTGGCTTAGTCTTTCATTCCTATCAACCCCGCACACGCCCTGCATGCCCGAAGTATTACTTAGGTCCACACGCAGGTGACCTACAAACAAACAGAGTAGGTTCTCAAGGTAGGTGGACACGGCGGTTGAACCCCTAAACCCACCCTTAGACTGGAGAGGCATTTCGCTGGGCCTTGTTGGATTCTTAGGTGACCTACGAACGGTAGAGTAGGTTCTGAACGCAGGTGGAACCCGAAACCTCACCCTAGATTGGACAGGCGCCCGGCATTTACACGGTGCAGACCATCCTGGGCCACGGGAGCTTTTTGGGGTTTAGGTTGAGGGTTCAGGGCTTGGGGCTATTAGGGTGCCATTTATGGTCGCAAACAGAGCTTAAGATGAGCTTCCCACAACAATCTAGGGTTGGTTGCTTGCGACTCGGGGCCATGCTCCCGAACAAACACAGGGCTGGCACTTTTTGTAGCACCCTAAACCCTAAACTCGGAGGGCTGCGCAAAAAGGGCGGAAGCTTAGAATCTGGAAGCTTGGGTTCGTGAGCATCTCATCCCAGTCCCGAAGCTGCGAGCGCAGGTAAAGACCCAGCATGCACCACATCCCCAAACACCCGATCACACCCTGAGGCCACGCAATCCTTTAAACCACGATCCCCTGTACAATGAAAATAAAGGCCTTGAACCCCAAACCCCCAAGATCCAGAGGCTTAGCAACGGCAACCTCCAAATCCCAACCAGCGTTGAGAGCCAAGGGTTTAGGGTGAGCCCATGAAACCTTGCACAGACCTTCCAGAGTTGTGGGGTTTCGTAAGGCCGTGGCTTAGTCTTTCATTCCTATCAACCCCGCACACGCCCTGCATGCCCGAAGTATTACTTAGGCCTGATGACCCAACACGCCCTACTGGTAAGCCCTAAACGCAACACATTCCGAGACGGACAACCCTACGAGTAGGTTTTGGGTTCTCAAGGTAGGTGGACAATGCCGCACCCTAAACCTCAGCCCCACCCTAGGTTGGCCAAGCTCCAGGCCGGATGTGTCTGCGCAACCTCGGGAGGGTTTGAGGCCTTCGGTTCGGTTCAGGGTCAAGCAGAGTTTCGGGGATGACAGGGTGCCACTAAGAAATGTGCGAGCGCCAAAAACTGAGCCATTAACCCTATAGACCCGTGAACTCCACACTCCCAAACTTCGATCACACCCGAAGGCCACGCACTCCGCTGATCCACGAACCCCTGCGCAAAAAAAAACCAGGCCCTGAACACCAAACCCCCAAGATCCAGAGGCCTGGCAACGGAAACCCCCAAATCCCAACCAGCTTTGAGAGCCAAGGGTTTAGGGTGATCCCATTGAAGCCCATGACACCCCGCTCATACCTTCCAGAGTTGTGGGGTTTCGTAGGGCCGGTGGCTTAGCCCCTGCCTCCTATAAACCCTACACACCCTGCATGCCCTCAGTATTGCCAAAAACCTGCACACAGGGCTGGCACTGTTCGCAGCACCCTAAACCCTAAACCCGCAGGTCTGCGCAAAGAGGGCGGAGGCTTAGAATCTGGAAGCTTGGGTTTCGTGAGCATCTCATCCCAGTCCCGAAGCTGCGAGCGCAGGTAAAGACCCAGCACGCACCGCACCCCCAAACACCCCTAAACGGTATAGACCCGCGAGCCCTGAACCCAAGCACCCTCGACCTCGCACCCTAAAACTAAGGGATCCTTTAGAATATGAAACCCTCCAAACGCTAGCATTCCTAGCCCAGAACTGAAAACCGCCAAACGCAAATCTGTAAGACAATTAAATGCCGGCTTTCCCCTAAGCCTTCACCCCAACAAGTACCACCACTAAACCTCATCCCAAAGCCCCTTCTAACCTTAACCCCTGAGTCCCTCAACCTTCCACCCCCATCCTGAAGCCCCAAAATCCCTACATCCATAAAGCCTCAGCCCTAGGTTCTTTCGCCCCCGAAACACTGAAACCCCTGGAGCCAACCCGTAATTCCTGTGTGAAGTTTGGTGAAAGTTTGGAATTCTTGGTTTTTGGGGCACAGAACTCAGTGCCTCAGACAGCCAGCCATCGTCGCGCTCAGCCATTGCTAGCCTGCGCATGGTGGGGTCCAAAACCCTTAAGCCCGAATCCTTAATCATGGCGGCCTTGACCCCAAATCAAGAGCCAACTTAATCTCTCTACATGGCCAGCTCTCAAGAGTAGGGTCTATTTTGTACGCCCTTTTATTTTGGGCAAACCAAACTGGGCTTACTGCCGAATCCCTAAAGAACCTGCAAAAAGCCTCAGGACCAGGATGCAGAACAAGGCGGCTTGCATGGCTCCAGAAGCCGGCCGGAACAGCAAATTGTCAAACCACGGAGCTTGGAACAGCTGCTGCAGGGTCAACAGTCACGTTCTTATGACGCTCTTAGTAGATCCTCCTACTACTACTACTACTACTACTACTACTACCACTACCACTACCACCACTACCACTACCACTAAGACTACTACTAACTACTACTACTAACTACTACTACTACTAACTACTACTACTGCTACTACTGCTACTACTACTACTACTACTACTACTACTACTACTACTACTACTACTACTACTACTACTACTACTACTACTACTACTACTACTACTACTAGCACCACCCCTTGGCCCCCTCCCAGTGCGACGGATGCCGTTGCACCCGTCAAGATGAACTCTTCAACCCGAAGAATATGTCATGGTTTTAGGGTTCAGGTTTGGGGGAGCGTTAACGGTTTAGTGGGCTTGGGTTTAGGGTTCAGGGCTAAGGATTTCGGGCTTGCACTCTGTGGGTTTGGGTGTAGGGTTCAGGTTTAACGATTTTGGGCTTGCATTCCGCAGGTTTGGGTTTAGGGTTCAGGGTGCAGGCCAGGGGTTGCGGGCTTCGGAAAGGTTTTGGCAGCTTCTGTGTGCTATGCTGCTGCGAAGGAGAATGTGGGGAAAGGGTTTAGGGTTTAGGATTTAGGGTTCCAGGGTTTAAGCTCCCCCAAGCCCTAGACCGTGGTCGTCCAGCAAAGGTCGAGGAAGCCCGGCACACCCGGTGGCATGCAAACTGTGGTAGGAAAACAACAAAAGAAAGCCGCGAATGCTGCCATGTAACAGACGCACGTGTGCCGAACGATACCCCCCCCCCCACCCCACAAGAGACAGGATGCACTGGGAACCTGGACACAGCATTCCATCGAGCACAGAAATTGTGGTCGTTGACTCTGTGCCGCAACGCAATGCAGAAGACGTGACCAAGGGATTCACCTATCTGAAACGTAATTACCCACCCCCCCCTCGCCCCCACACCCCCACCCCACCCTCCAAAACACAGGATGCACAGGAAACCTGGACACAGTCTTCCATCGAGCAATGCAGGTATGTGTGGCATATTTGCGCTTGATACACCGCCTATCGTCATTTGCGATCGGCAAAATTGAGGCTAAAAACCAGTGGTTTTTTGGCGCCACGAAAAAAATGCCAAAAAGAAGAAAAAACACAAGCGCGAATGCTGGTATTTACAGCATCTGGTATTTACAGCATTTTGTCGTCGAAAACGCAACTTTTAAAAAGCTTGCAAAACGCCACTTTTACAGTGCGGTTGTGCACATTGTCGAAAGTCACCCTCAAAAACCAAAGCGTAACGCGCATTTTGTAAAATAAAAGACGTAAAATAGTGTGTTTTGTCCGTCGTCCCGGGGGGGGCAATCCTACTGCTACTGCTACTACTCCTACTACTACTACTACTACTACTACTACTACTACTACTACTACTACTACTACTACTACTACTACTACTACTACTACTACTACTACTACTACTGCTGCTGCTGCTGCTACTACTACTACTACTGCTGCTGCTACTACTACTACTACTACTACTACTACTACTACTACTACTACTACTACTACTACTACTACTACTACTACTACTGGCACTGGTACTGGTACTGGTACTAGTACTGGGGGGGGGGGGGGAGAAAAAGAGCAGTGCCTGACCACTACTTTCTCGCGTGCGTTTTGCCACAGTGATTAAGCTTCCGTTAGACTTAGGTTGTCCCTTTAAAGCATCGGAAACTCTTTCTAACGGCCCACCTGCAGTTCGTCTTGCCAGGATGTTTTCAGAAGGGGCCCTAGCATTCAGGCCTAGCATGTTCGGAGTTCCCTAGGGCTAAAGAGAAAGCCTGACGCAAGCGTATTCATAGAGCTCCTGCTGTGAGGTTTATAGGGTTCAGCTGAGGTGTAGGGTTTGGGGTTCGGGCGCTCAAGGGTCCGGGGTTTAAGGTCCAAGATCAGGCGAAAAGCCGAGTTTTTGGCTCGAAGTTTTAGTGTGGGTGGGCTTTGAGCCGACATCCCTGTCCAGACAAAAGGGTCTACCGAATCGTCATCCTTCTGTCTGCCCTGGCTCGAGATATTGGACCCAGCTCCACCTCCCTTACTGCCTGCGTGCGGCCGCGCGCTCTCGTGGGCTGAGGCAGCCGGAGATTTTCCTCCTTGCGGAACGAGGCCCAAAAACCCTTAAACGCTCCTACTTGCGGGCCCAGAAGTTCACAAGGGTTTCAGGCTTAGGGCCAGCGTGCGCGCTCTGGGGATTTCATGGGCATCGAGGCGTCCGGTATTGCGGCTAAGGCGGAAGCCTTCCGAAATGTTAAAGCTTAGACTGCTTAGACCCTATATAACGCTAAACTTTGAGCCCTGGCCTGGTATCGATGCCAGCCTTTCTCCAGGATGGCCTTGAACTCGGTGATGTCATGCCTAGGCTGGCTCTAGAAACCTTCTGGTACATCTTCCATCTTCCTAAACCCAGCCAATAAGTGCCAATAATAAGGGAAGACGATGAATCATCCCAAGGGCGTACCTAGAAGCTCAACGTAGCAGATGTGCCGCATATCCAGGTAAGCGACTTCGGCAGTTTGAGACACCCCAAGGCCGCTATATCGTCGAGCGTCTGCCTTCGCGCGCTGGTCGCCTAGGTTCCCCATTGACCGTGGCGAGCAACAGATATTTTCTGGGATCTTAACCCTACAGGAAAATGACAAGCGAATTGAATATATATTTTGACGTGGGTTTTGTGGTGTTACTGGACATCCTGGTTGCACAGATCCTCCCATTTCATCTTGCCTTCGCCTTTCATATTCTCGAAATAGAAGACGTGCAAGGTTTGACCTCGCTGCACCGCCAATTCCACGTTCTGCTGCCACTTTTCGAACCAGTGGCACCCCCATGGGGCGCGCCCACGATTTGCAGCGCAGTTTGCCTCCGCTTCGAGCCTTGCTTGTTCGAGCTTTCTGCGCCACTGTTTGTCCGTGTCCAGCTTGGTTCTCTTCACCAAGCACTGCCCCATAGCTGCGGCGTCTGCTTCCCTACGCTCCAACTCGTCTTCGGTAATTTGCCTGAGGTCCACCACACATAGGTAAGCGTCGAATGAGATTTTGCCGTAAATAGTCGGGCACCAGCATTGGTTTGTACCTGAATCTGGGTTAGTACCGTGACAGCCAAGACCAGACTCCTTATCCGTGAAGAAGACGCAGGCCAATGACAGCGGATGCTGCGTTGTCATGCGTGCAGCCAACACTGCCGCATCCCACTCTGCACCATATTTTCCTAGGTAGCCCGGAAATTAACCAACCATCGTAGTTGGCGAATTTTCTGAAAGGAACCCCGAACCCTGCCCGAACCCAAAAAGGGCAAAAAGGTCACCACTGGGCGTCCCAGCATCCGGGGAACGACACGACACAGTCACTGCAATTTGGGAGGACGCAGCCAGGGAAAGCAATTCTCCCAGAGCTGGTCAGACCCTGCCCAGATTTCAGAAACTCCTCTGCAGGATGGGGTTTATTGAGCTGTATGGTGTTCATGCGCGGAGTTTTGGGAGGGTTCAAGCAGTTTTGATTTGGGATGTCTTTCGGGACAGTTGAAGCTTTTGGAGGGCTATTGGGTGCTTTCGCTTTCTTGGGTGCCTTTTGGGTGCCTTATGCCATTTTGGAGCCTTGTCTTTTCCCTTGTTTGCGGCCTTTGGTGCTGTGCGGGTGGCTGGTTGCCAATCCATGTGGTCTGGCCAAAAACAAGGTGGCTTGTCGTTCTGTCGCTGGGTTGCCTGCCCTCGTACCCGTAGGCTTAAGCGCCTTAACTGGGCCTCTGGAGCCGATATTCTTCTCAGCTACCCTAAGCCGCAGGTAGGGAAATAAGTGTGGTGGAGGGGCCGGGGGGGGGGGGGGGGAGTTGCAGGGGATCGATCCTATCCTACAAGACACCTAGTACTCACGTCCTTCCACTCCAACGTTGCGTTTGAGACAGCTTAGGGTCTCAGAGCTTGGGCTTAAGGCTTAAGGGTTGCAGGGTTTAGGGCTTAAAGCTCAGGGATGTTCAGGGCGGGTTTTGGGCAAATTCGCCCTAGCTCCGGGCGAACCTGAAACCCCATAACATTCTTCAGCCCTACATCGGATAAACCGGGCCTGCAACTCCGAAAGTTCCTTGCGGTACGCCCCGGCCAAAACAATCATCATCAAGGTGACGCTGCCCTCAGGAGATCGAGACGTGGTTTACGGAGTGTAGGATTTAGGGTTTATGGGCTTAGGGTTTACAGTTTTAGGGGTTAGGCTATAGGGCGTTCCTTGCGTTGTTTTGGGGAAAGGGGTTTGGGTGCGATGGGCTTTGGGAGCCGTAAACGCTGAAACCTCAAACCCGAAAATCCTGCCCAAGGCATGCAACCGGGACGCGAAGGCCAGTGCGCAGATTGAGTAAATCAGGCACCTGAATCTGGGGGTTAGATTTTGGAGCTCACTAAGTTCCCCTACTGTAATTATTGAGCTAGGTTGAATAAGGGATCCTAAGCTCAATTTTGGACCTGCTTGAGTGTCTGCAATCTCAGCCCAAACAACTGAGAGTGGAGAATGGTTTGTCATCGGTGGGGGCCCAGGCCCAGGACAAAAAAAAACCCAAGAAGCCAAACCATGTACGAGACCCACCCGAAATCGAATTCGGGGCCCCCGAAAAACTCTTTAAAGACCCCCAAAAAAAACGGCACTAGTGGACGTCCTCATTTAGGGGATGGGGCCTCCTTGAGAGTGCACAGAAGAGGAACGTGTGCTGTGTTGGGCCTTTGATGGCCTTGGGTTAGGGACTGAGCTTTTTGCCCCTAAACCCTAAACCCTGAATCCAAACGAAAGCGTGAGAAAGCGTCTGGGCTACCAACCCGCTGCATGCAAACATGGGTTTTGGAATAGCAACTTCTACGCCGCGCGGTCTTGCAACAGTTTTCAGTGCACGGATGGGACCCCCCCCCTCGTCCAGAGGGTGTTGCTGAAGATTCCGTTTGTATTGTAGTACAGATGTAGAAATGGCATCGATGTTGCCGTGAGACGGGGAATGGCGCGGGAAGCCGGAGGATTCTCGGTGACTTGTAGCACAAATACAGTACGTGAATCGATGCTTCCGTGAGTCAAGGCCGGAAGGACGCGATACGCGTGAGAATGGCGATTTTGATTGAATTGTAGTACAACATTAGTACTGGCATCGATGTTTCCGTGAGATGGCGCGGGAGACAGACTTCAGATTCTGGAGTCTCGGGTCCCGGTTCTTCAGATTCAATCTGGAATCCGGAGTCTGCAGTCTGGGTACTCCAGACTAGTAATCTGAGTACTCGTTTTCTTAAACCCGAAGTCGTTCTCGATTCAACCGCTTCCAGATAATGAGACAAAATCCCACGCAGCGTCCTTTTGTCAGAACACTTGTGATGCAAAAATGCCATTTTCAGGCATACTCTATCCCTCAACAAGAAAAACCTGATGTCTCGTATGTGCTTTATCCACAACATCCTATCTTAAGCTAAACCTCCCGACAATGTTGTGCTTCGTGCTAAGCACTTTATCTCAAGCAATCATACCCCGTTTGCCAACAGCAAAGCTCAAAACATGAGAGTTTTTTCGGATGTGTATTTTCTGATATATTGTCTTGGGATTTCGCGCCCCCTAATATTCAAGCAGGGCAGGAATAAGACATGAATACCGGTTATAGTGGCTATACTGACAAGAATGAGCGTAACCTAATGGGCTTAATGCCCTCAGTCTGGGGTTTCGAACATAGTGTCTTGGATCCCCCTCCAATATGCAGCGTAGAGGCTGACATGTTGTCTTGTCTTTTCGGATGGTGTCGAAAGGAAACATGGCCGAACTAGTCAACTGGCTACAAATGGTACACCTGTACTGGTTAAAAGCAATACAACTATTCATTGTACTAGCTACAGTCATTATACTAGTTGTATGAATAGGGTCATAATGATAATTTGAACACTAACTATAGTACATATTGGGCATGATACAATGATCTTAGTGCCTTGTACTAATGCCAATGGTTACGTTAGCAATATTATCAAACTTTTGACTTGCAGCAACAATTTTCATGATACTCATTACATTCATTAGGAACCGTATTGATTTTGTTGGCTATATTGGATACATACTTATATTAAGTATATTAAAACAAAATCAATTAAATGCTGAATACATGTTTTGAATCATTGTTGTCTTGTGAGCTCTGTCTAATCTAGCACTATAACAGATTATGTTTCTTCATGACTTTAGATGCAATACTTACATAAGGAATGCTTCACGAAATTTGGATCGTAGGATGTTAGACCTAGACGGTCCTTCAAAGATGTGTCGTCGTACCACAACAAAAAGGTCGCCGATTTGTCAATATGTTATACATGCCATACAGTTCAGAAGCAACATTTAAAAAATTGTCCGTTAACTCTTGACCCAAAGCGTGCAAAGCAAGCCCGAAAGTTCTGTATCCTATCAAAAAAAGCCAAAAAAAACTCAACCGAAGCCCTAAATCACACAAAAGAACAAACATGGAACACTGCAGGCGGCCAAGCACGGCGCCCTCTTGCCTCCGCAGCTCGGCGTCGCCCCGCCGACGATGTCGGACCCGTTCCGACAGGACTGGCGGGGACATTTGTTCCGCCACGGCCAAGATGGCACGTACGGGGAGGTCCCGCTCGTCAGGGTCCACCGGTACAACCGTAAGAATGGCTACGATCACTCTAACCTCCCGCCCGACCTTGAGCGCGGCCACGACAACGATGGGCAAGAAGAGCCCTTGGCCGCGCACGGGAAGCCTAAGCGTCGGGTTTCCTCGGGCGGGTTTCGATCGCCGAGCCAGCGGCCGAGCGCGGTCGCGAAAGGACGCGCAGCGAGACACCTCAAGCACTGCTGCGCCCCCTGCGTCCAGCAGCGGCAGGAATAAGATGCTGCAAGAGGCACGTGGGCGGACCGAAGGGTCGCCGGCAGGCAAGGTCAAGCCGACTAAGTCGGATAGGGCGCTCGCTTCGCAGTCCTGCGCGGTTCCCCGTGGCAGCAAGAGAAATTACTCTCCGGAGCTGGTCCCGCCATTGGACAAGCTCCACACACAGGAAATTGACGCGTTCTTCGCGGGCGACCCAGCCGCGGAAGACACGAGAGTCGAAGTCAGGAGTCAGGCTCACCTTGGAGTAGGTGCTGCGCCTGCGGACTTCCCTGCCGAAGGAGAGCAGGAAGAGGAGGAGGAAGTCGTGGTGGATGAAGAGGTCGAGGAGGAGGCCGAGGAGGCAGTTCTATGCGTACGGCAGCTGGATTTGCTTTTTCTGCGAGTCCGTCAGGTTGACGACAGTCAACTACTGCCGACTCCGGCATGAGAGCGGCCCGAACAAGGGCGCTCTCTGTGATGGCCGGTGGGCGAACGGCATCGACCTCGATTGGTGGGTCATTGACCCATCAACGGCGAGGACCAAATAGATTTGGCCGTCCGCATTGCCAGGCTGGCAATGCCCAAGCTGCGGGCAGTGGAACTTATCGTTCCGGAGGCTGTGCTATAAGTGCAGCACGCCTCTCTGGCTGGCAGAAGTCGTTTCGCACGGGATCCCTGATCCACAAGGGTGAGAGAGAATGGGACGATCTCTCAGAATCCAGCCAAGACACGCTGGATTATGAGATGAATGTTGCCAATATGCAACTCGATCTCGAACATTTACAGCCCCTGCTGCGGAACAAGAACAAAAAGCGAGGCGGCAAGCGCAGGCGCGAGGACGCCGAACAGGGTCCGCAGCACGACGCGTGGCGCAACTGGTCCAAGGGCAAGAAAGGGAAAGGCAAGGGCCAGCCCAGGGGCAAACACTGCTGGAGCGTGTTCGGCGCGGGCATTATCGCCGCGCTTCAGCCCAGAACGACTGCGTCCGTTCGTTTTGCCTCCGCCCTGCCCCGTGCTGCCGCCGCGCTCTCCCTTTGCGCTCAGCCGCGAGGCCTTCAACAGGCTTACGCCGCCGCTTCGGCTGGCGTTCTCGAAGAGGTGGGCCAGGGCGCCAGGCGGGCGATGGTTTGTGCCGCGATGTTGTGCTTCTTCACTCGTCCTGAACCGCCTTGCCCACATCAAGTATGGAAATGGTGCGGCCCATGAGGCGAGCCTTGTCCAGTTGGTGGACTCCGAAGCCACTTTCGAGGTGGTGAGTCGCAAAAGGAACGCGGCGCACCGTGTTTGGGAGCACTTGGGGGAACAATCCGCCGCCTGCGGATGCAAAGCCTACCTGTCTGAGGGGCGCTGCGGTCATTGCGACACTGCACTTGATGCAGCGAAGACTCAAGGCCTAATACTCTCCCTCACGGCCCAAGGCGGCGCGGACCTAGCGCAATTGATGCGCTGAGGAAGTCTGCTTCAGGCGCATTGCAGCGGGGTAAGGTGGCGGCGAGGAGAACTGTTTTTCTCAGCTGGCTGCCAAAAGCCGTGAGCTCTCGTGTTTCCAGGGGCTTGCGGGTCGTGTCCAGGCCGCTCAAAGCGCCATTCAGCCTGCCACGTCAGTTGTGACTGCCTCGGGGTCCCTTGCTAAGATCCCAATCGTCGCAACAAAGGACCCGCGCCCAGCAGAGCTCCCCATGCTAAGGAGGTGGAGTTCCTGACTGGCGGGTCGTACTCCAGACCGCCCAGGACCTTTTGGCAGGAGGTACGTGCTGTACGTCAGGGCAGGAGCCTCCGTAGCGTGTAGTTCCGACAGGAGAGTAGCCGTAGCCGTAGCTTAGGCTTGTAGTGCACAGTGTACCATAGTTTCAAGTCTGCCTTAGTAGTCCTCTAGGCACTGTAGGGTCGTGCCAAAAGACCGGAGACCGCCTGGATTAGGCTGGTTTAGGAGGGTTGCTCGTTGGGGTCGTCTCGTCTTGCGTGCGAACGTTTGCGGGCTTGCGCCCAAAGCCGCGACGGACGCCCTCCCTCCTTGGATGAAGTTACTCACCGAACCCTCGGCTGAGGGGCGAATGTGAGCTGACATGAGTGCATATGCATCTTCTGCTCTGTGATGCATTAGGACTCGGCAGATCCTCATGCGTTCACTTTCATGTTTCAGTTTAGTAATTCATTTGAATGCCAATTTTGGCTCAAGTACCGAGCTAGACTTTGTGAGCAGGTCTAAGCACGCACGTTCCATGTGCAGAGCTGCCAGAACCAGTACTGTAGTTTTCCTTTGCATGTGTAGATTTGCAATTCGTATCAATGCCAATATTTTGGCTCAAGTACCGAGCTTGTGCCTTTGAGCACGGTAGAGTCGTACAGTAGCTCCTAGGTTGCTGTGCGGTCCGACCGGACGCACTCAGGCGTAGCTGCACAAGTGCTTGGACTCACGAAGTCGTAAAACAGCGTGACCGGGCTGTGATTGCATTGGCTTAGTGCAAGTCCAGTGCTGGTCGACTTCACAATTGGGGGCTGTTCTGGGAAACGTACAGCTCTTGTGCCTACGGCCCGAGTGGGCAAGCATTGCTTTGCTTGTCTGTCGCGGTCCGTGACCTGGACGCGTGGACTGTGTGCCACGCTTGCGGCCTGTTAACCAAGGCGCGGCGCTTCGCGTGCCACGCCTGCGGCCTGCTAACCAAGGCGCGGCTTTTCGCCTTGTGTTGCGGCAATGTCCGCAGAGGTTGCAGGTCAGGCTGAGGGCGTCACCCTCCTCGAAGCTATCGAGGGTGGAGACGTTCCCTATCCCGAGCGGATGAGCTACGTCGCTTGGCTTAAGTGGCGTAGGGAGACTGGCAGCCGTCCATTGTCCAAGCGGGATGGGGTCAGCACTACGCCAGAGCAAGAGGCGGCTCTCTGGCGGAAAGTCATGAAGTTCCTCCATGACGCCGAAGAGGAGGACGAGGATGAAGAGGAAGAAGAAGAGGACTCCGAGCTAGTCCCTGAGGCCTCGGGCGCTGGAGGCGACAGTCCGCCGCGGGTGGACGTCAGCGCCGCGGCTAGGGAGCTGGCCATGGTCCCTACCGGTGCTGCCTATGTCCCTGCTACGGCACCAGGGTCCCGCCCGGCGGGACCGTCCGGTCCGCCGTCGACAGCAGGTTCAGTGCCAGGCACCGCAGAGGGCTTGCAGGCGGAGCTGCGCGCGATTTTCCGTCCAGACCAAGAACCGGTCGCGGACTACTTGACGCGCGTTTCGCGGATTGTCCTCGCGCTGAAAGCGCATGGAGTCACGGTGAGCTCCCGTGACCTTGACGCCTTAAGCACCAAAGCCACCCTCCTTGCGGATGAGTTCTCCAAGATAGGCGGGGACTGGCATCCTACGAAGATGGTCCGTCGGCTGCGGACCAGGTTCTCGGTCGCGGCTTTGCGCGGTGGCGAGGACCCCGAAGACGCAGAGGAGATTCAGCGCGAAATCCAATGCATCGGGGAGCTTATCCTCGCGTTAGGGGGAAAAGAAAGCTCGAGCCAAGAGAAGGTTTGGAGCTCCCCGTCCGATGTGCCAGTTGAAGCCGTGGGGCCGCGTTCCCCAGGGCTCCCACAGCCTGCGACTGCAAGTGGGTTGGGGGTAGGATTGGACCGTGGAGGTTTGCACACTGCTGAGGTTGCAGGTGGTCCTTCCGCGGCCCGTGTCCTGGGCGCGACGGACGGCGATTCCCCTTTGCGCGCGAAGCTTGCTGCGCTAGAGATGGAGATAGAAGCCCTGAAGCGAGGTTCAGACGGCGGAGGTTCGCAGACCGGGTCCCAACACCCGGCGGGCGATCTCGCCGCCGCACTCGCCGCCCAAACTGAGGCGCTGAAAGAAGCGTTAGCGCAGAGGGGCGGGCAAAGCTCCATAACTACGGTCAAAACTGACCTCACGTGGCCGACGCTGACCGACGACAAGTCGGACGCGCGAGACGTTGTCCTGTTCTACGAGGAGTTCGAGGACGTCTGCGCGCTGGCCAACAACTGTCGCGGTATGAGTGCGCGCGAAAAGCTGTTAGCGCTACGCGGGCGCTGCCGCGGCTCGCGCATGAAGACGTACACGAACGCGTACCGCGCAGCGTGGAAATCGGGAGAGGTTCTCTCAGATCCACAGGCGGTGTATGACCGCATCAAGAACAAACACTTGATGTTCGGGGAATCGCGGGAGGAAAGAGAAGTCCGCGTGGATGGTGAGCACGCCTCTCTCGCTAAGGGTAAGCTCACAGGCCACCAATTCGAGCCTTTGTTTGAGGCCTCGATCGCGGACCTTGAGGCAGTAGGTCTCGGGAAGACCCCTCGAGAGTTGTATCTCTCATACCTCCGCAAGATGCCCCCTTATCTCCAAAAGGAGATCCGGAACGACAAAAGGTTGTGGCCTGGCGACCCCAAGGATGGCGGGTTGCGAGGACCGCAGACTTGGGAGGAGAGCCACAAAGTCGTTCTGGAGTACGAGCAGAGAGAAGCAGCGCACAGGGCTGTTTCCCACTCTGTGTACACGGCCACCGGTTCGCAGAGCGCGGACCCGGCGGTCGCGCTGGCTGAGGCTCAGAAGGAGATTAAGAGTCTCAAGGCCGCTGCGAAGGCTGCTGCGAAAGGAGCAGCTGCCGCGGCCAAAGCTGGCGCGGACCAGACGTATGCTGCTACGTCGAAGGGAGCTGGCAAAGGAGCGGACAAGAAGATCTGCTTCCACTTTCGCGATCATGGGAATTGCCCGAAAGGGGATGCCTGCCCGTACAGCCACGACAAGGAGCTTCGCAGAAAAGCTCTCGCGGCCAAGAAGGGTGACCAAACCTTTGCCACTGCGAAAGGTAAAGGCAAAGGGAAGGGAGGTGGCAAAGCAAAAGCCAACGCAAAGCCTAAGGCTGCGGCCAAAGGCGCGGCAAAGCCACCAGGCACTGTTTGCCCCTTTTTCTCCAAGAATGGGTCGTGCAAGAAAGGAGCCAGCTGCGACATGGTCCACAACCTGACGACCTCAGGAGGGACGCCGGCCTTGCCTGCCAACTGGGCCCCGCCCTCCGGTGCTTCCATGTCTAACCCCTTCGCCACGTTCAGTGTCCAGATAGGCAGCTCAGGCGTCCAGGCAGGCGTCCTAGGAGCCGCAGGACACGCCGCGGTGCAGCAGCACGCGCTTCCATTAAGCAAGGGCGGGCGGGACAAGTTCGCCACCTTGGACGATCTACCGAAGGACTGGTGGAACCTGGCGGACAACGAGCCAGGAGGCTACCAGTACAGAACGGTGGTCCAGGTCCTCGACCGCAAAGTCGAGTGCATGCTTGACGGTTGCGCCGGCGCAAACCACGTGACTGAGGAACTCGTGGTAGGCATGATGAACCGGGCTGCAGAGCTTGGGATCGGCACTGAGGATCCTGGCTTTCCGGTCGTGAGACTTGAGAAGTGGGTCCACCCCGAATATGTGCATGGAATCGCATCGGGGGCCCCAGTTCCTTTGAAAGGGGCAGCAGTCTTGCGCGTCACGCTGCTGGAAGGCAAGACGGCGGACGATTGTCGCCCCAACACCGAGATTTTTGTGCGGTGTAAAATCGCAGCCAGAGGCACGTCCGATTGGCACGGACTTATCCTTGGCGGCAGAGCGCTGGACTGCGCCGGAAGGATGGGCTTGGGATTCAGGCCGGGTCCCGACTTTCATGTCCTCGACACGCTGGGAATCAGGATGCCCAGATGTGAGGATCACAGTAGGACTCGGAAGGACAGGGCCTATGCCTTTGAAGCGCGGTTGTCAAGCCTGGACGACGCGTCATGCATCGAGCCTGGGGGCGGAAGTCGTGAGCTTCTCCGCTATGACGGGGAAGAGCCGCTCGAGCTCTCGCCAGGTGATGGGGTGCTGGTGCCAGTCGTGCGGGAGTCAGGAGTCTCCGCAGAGGGATCCCTGTCCGAGGTTGTGCTTCCGGTTGAGTGTGGGGTTGAGGCTGTGCCAGGTCTCTGGCCCACAGGAGAGGGTAAAGGGTTTGTTTTGCTTGCAGCCCAAGAGTGTGATCACTCTCTCCAGCCAGGCGAGGTTGTTGCGGAAGTGCGTTCCGGCCTCGTCAGCACTGCGGCTTGTGGTTGTGGCGCGATTGAGACGGTGTTCGAGTCAGAGCCGTCTCCGCAGGCATGTGCGGATTGTGGGGTCGCCGTTGCTTCGGTTGACCATGACCCGTGCTTTGCTTGCGGGTCCGCGTCCAGGGCCGCGGCAAGAAGCTTCCAAGGTTGTTCCTCGTGTGCGCGGTCCTTTGGGCGGCTGCGTACCGGCGCCAGGATCGGTGTGCTATCGGTCCTTGCTGCGGTGACTGTTCTCGCTTCGGTGTGGGGCGGGAGCGGCCCGGTTGGGCGCCCTGTTGAGGAGCCTGGAGTGCTTACTTGCTTGGACCACCTTCCAAGCGTCGACAGCTGGTGGGAGGCGCCAGGTGGTTACGCGTCTGTGTGGGGTAGGCGCCCTGCGCAGAAGGACCTTGGGACCGTGGCGGTCGAGAAGGCGCCTTACGAAACGTGCTTGCTTCAGCGTGCAGGTGAGGCGTGGCGTCTTTGGGACACGAGGGATTTGCGTCCCAGCGATGAGGTTCCCGTCACCGAACGCCTCGCGGTCTTTAGGACGCGCAAGGGGCCACGCTGGGCTGGCTGGCGTGAGGGATCGGCCACGGCTGAAAGAGGCGCAAGTGATGCTGTGCGCCCAGCAGACGCGGTCGACACGGCGCGCTGCCCGAGCTATCATATCGTGGAGAGCTGGGACATCGATAAGATGATCGAGGAGCCTCCAACGGACTATTATTATGAGCAGCTCGCGGCAGATATGCGCGCCCGGCACCCTAAGGCGTGCCCGCACCTCCTCGACCACCTCGTTTCCTTAGAGGGTTTCCTAGATAAGTCAATCTTGTTTGGGTTCTCGTTTGGGATCAGTAAGGCCGAAGTTTGTGTCTCCAAAGGTAAGCTCCTAGGACACAACATTGGGCGGGACGGGAGTTCGCCTGACGAAGAGCGTTGTCAGGCGGTGATTGACTTTCCCCCGCTCTGGGAGAAGCTTCACATTCAGCAATTTTTGGGTTGCGCAAATTGGTTGCGCGGCTACCTGCCTGTTGAGTATGGGCACGCAGCCAAGATTTTAGGGCAGTGGCAGAAGCCAGGCGCCGTCTTTCCTGAAGGCGGGCTGGGCTCAGCCGCCACCGAGGGTTGCAAAGCCTTTAAAGCGATTAAGCGCATGATGCAGAACCGCATCAATTTGGCTACCTTCGATGAGGCCTCTGCTGCGGATGGGTCGTGTCCCCTTGAGCAGATCGCGGATGCGTCGGGCATCGCGGTAGGGGGCAGCGTCGTGCAGATGACGCGTGACTTGAGTCAGCTCAAAGTGCTTATGACGCACTCAAAGAGCTTGACCCCCGCGCAGCAAAACTGGCCGCCCTTGATACAGGAGGCGTTTGCCCAGCTCGAGGTAAAGCGGGCGACACGCCGCATGTTTGGCTCTATTCGGACTCTGTGTTGGACAGATCATGCCAACCTTACCCGAGCGCAAACGTCGGACATCGGAATGGATCCGAAACTCGTCCGGTGGGTTGCGGAAATCCTTATGGATGGGTCCGAAATAAGGAGCCTTAGCGGTCGCTCAGCGACGCTGGGTGACAGTTTTAGCCGCAATCCCAAAGATCGGGATGCGCTCCTTGCGGCGAGGACGAAAGATCTCGAGGGCCTTTCGGGCCAACTCCGAGGTTTCGACCTGGACCAGTACCTCGGAGAGGGTACTGAGGGTGACGGACCCGTGCCCTGGGCGGTCGGCAACGACGCCGTCCCAGAGCCTGCGGGCCGTGTCCAGGCCGCGGCTGTGCCGATGTGCGTCGTCGCAGCCCTTCCGGTGCGCGTCATGGTTGTCTTTGACTACGCGCGTTGGAAAGAGCAGGACGCAGAGCTGACTGAAATCAGGCGCGTTTTTCAAGCGAGCCTCCCTGGAGTTTCTGTGGCTGTCAGGGGTTGTTGGGGTCCGTTTGAGGATACCGACGGGCTTGCCTCGCATTTTGATTGCGGGGCCGGCAGGCTCGCAGGGACCAAGAAGATCAAGCGGATCAGGGTCGACTTGCTTACTTCGTGTGCCAAGGTTCTTAGGGAAGCTTCGGGGTTTCGTCCGCAGTTCCTCGTAGGACTAGGGCAAGGCGGGCTTGTCACAGCCGTCCTTAGGTGGCCTTTGGTTGTTGAGCTCACGCTCCAAGCAAGGAACCTGCAGCGCAAGGAAGCCAGGGCTGTAGGAGAGGCTTGGGCAGGCATCAAGGCTATCTGGGCGGTGCGGCCACGCCTTTGGCGCACGCAGCAAGGCCACTTGGAAGTGGCCGAGGCTTGTCCGGAACTCAAGAAGGATTTTCCGGAGCCTCCCCTGCGAGGTTTTGGGATCGTAGGGAAGCAGGCATTGGGGGCGGAGGTTCTGCGGTCCTTGAGGCTGGACGCGGTTCGTTCCATTGATGATGCCAGCATTAGAGGGATGCTGGACGAACCGTCACGACCCCTCTGGGACCATGAGGGTCTGTGCATCTGCGGCAAGCGGACCTACCTGTTTTCTCGCTGCCCCGCCTGCATCGAGAAAGAGGCAGTCGATATCTCGGTAGAGATAGCCGAGCGGGAGGAGCCCGAACCTCCGCTTGAGGGCGACCTTGAGGCCCATGAGGTGGGCCTAGAGGTCAACTCCGTCCTTGCAACTTTGGATAGGACAGGAGGTTTGGTTAGGGTTAGGTCCTCAACCATCCAGCAATGGGCGGTAGGGTTTAGGACTACGCCCAAAGATGCTCCAGTTCCCACTGCATATGGCATGCTGAGTGGGAAGATATGGAAGAAGAGCCATTCCATGAAGCTCAGCCTCGGCTCCCAGCACAAGGATCTTTCCAAGTGGGGCGATGTGAAGCCTTACTGGACCACATGGGTGGTTAGAGAAGATGGTGCTGTGGTGGCGGGGCACAACTGCTCGCCCCTGAATGTGGTTCAGGGCGACATCGTCGTGCATTGGTCGTCAGTGGTGAACTGGCACGGCCACAGACATGTCGTGAATGAGCAGTGTGAAGTGCTCTGGAGGTCTAATGGTAAAGAGGTTGCCTTAGACCCCTCCTTCGGCAAGCTGATAGCCCTTGTGGGTAGGGTTACTCAGGTCATTGGCTGGCGGGCAACCGGAGAAGCAGCTTCGGATCCCCGCAGGTCTACCCTGCAGGCGTCAAGGGTCCTTGCTCAATTCTCTTCGTCCAACGAGGGCGTAGAAGGGCATTGGACCGCGGGCGCTATCAGTCGCGGGAAGAATGCCAATGAGTGCAAGCTGAAGGGTAGAGTTTTGGCGTTTATGGGTGAAGAGCACAAGGGCCCTGCAGTGGTTCTAGAGCTCGTTAGCCATAGCCCCATCCTGTGCATTTGGGACCATTCCTCAACCAAGGTCAAGGTCGAGTTTAAGGGCGGTGTTCCGTCTTTGAGCCTGATCGCGGAGGAGGACGAAAATCGTCGTGAGCAGCTTGCGGTCGAGGCAAGGGACGCGGCGAACATTTCGGAGTTCCGAGTCACGGGATCCCTTCGTACGGCGTGGTACGAGGGTCAGCGGCGCGATCCCTCATTGGCGGGCTCGATTCGCAAGCCAGAGCCGCCAATGGAGATATCCGGAGACGGGTTGCTTGAGCGCGAGGTGACCCTCAGGACGGGTCAAACCGTCGTTGTCCCAGTGGTTCCCAACGGGGCTGCGGGCGCGAATGGGGTGACCTGGCGCCGCGCTTGCTACAATTCAGTCCACTGTGGAGTCCTTGGGGCCCATAGGTCTGCTGAGGTTACCGTCAAGCTGCTAGAGAGGGCAGTCTGGTGGCCCGACTTAGAGAAAGATGTGCGGACCTGGGTCGCCAAATGTCTCGCTTGCATTAAAGGCCGCTCTCGACCGACGAAGGTTGAAGCTCGTGCGGTCAAATGTGGCGCCGAGACATGCTGGCAGGAAGTCAGCGTGGACTGTGAAGGTCCGAACCGAGAGGACAGGGAGGGGCATAGGTACTCGCTTACGTACTTCGATTGCCTCAGTCATGCTGTCCTCCTCGAGCCGATGAGGTCTCTGACTCATGCTGAAGTCAGGAGGGCGTTCGTGCGCTGTGTGCTTCGCAGCAGGACGATCCCGAGCCTCATCAGGTCGGATAGAGGGCCAGAGTTCAAGAATGCGCTCATGGCAGAACTCAGCGCTATGCTTGGGACCGAGTGGCGGTTCAGCGCGCCCTTGAGGCCTTGTGAGTTGGGCGCAAACGAGCGAGTCCACCAAGAAGTTCAAAAGGTGCTGGGGGCGGTCGTCAGGCAACTTGGTCGGGTTGGCTCGTGGTGGTGGAGTACGTCATAGATAACACTCCGGGACCCCACGGGTAAACCCCGAGGGACCTAGAGCGGAGCTGGTCGCTCGCTCTACCACTTGAAAAGGACGTCGTGCGAGACGCCTTGCAGTTCGAACCCATCTCTGATTGGGCTCGGAGCCAGTTTAAGCAGTTCTCGGAACTAGCTGCTGCGGTCCGAGAGCACTGGACGCGGTCTTCAGAAGCGCGGGCGAAACTTGCAAATCGCCATAGGCGCACTGTGGACCTTAAGCCAGGAGACCGAGTGGTCTGGAACGCTCCGAGGGCCCGTTCAGAGGGGGCGGGGCGTGTGCCTTGGAAACCGGGTCTGACCGGCCCCTGGCGCGTGTTGGAAGTCAAGGGCCACAGGCTCACCTTGGAGCCCGTGTCGATGGAGTCGGGGGGTACTTCTTCGATGGAGTCGGGGGGTACTTCTTCCGCCCGGCGCGGCCCGATGGAGGCGCACGCGGAAGACTGCATTCTTGTTTCTGCGGATGCAGATGGCGCGGAATCCCGCGAGCCGGTCGTCTTTGAGGACGATGGAACCGGCGGGGACGGCTCGTCTCGCCCCAGCTTAGGGCAACAGGTTCAAGGCGACGCCAAGCAAGTGGAGTTCACGCTGACCAGGCGCGGGAGGGACTTCGTCCTCCGCCTTGGCGACCGCATTGCCTATCGGGGTGTAGGTGGAGGCCCTAAGGTGTGCAGGTTAGGACGGGTTACGCAGGTAGATGCTGCCCGTGCGCAGGTCGGCGTGCACCGCTATCTCCCCGATGCCAGCGGGGCGCGCGTCAGATGGCAGCTTGCATACATCGCCGAGGACGGTGCGAGGGGACTCGTCCGGCCCACGAAGCGGTTACCGTCAGGGGAGATCATTTCCAAGGTCGACCTGAACCGCGACGGCGTGCTTGCTGCAGCCTCGGCCAGGAAGTTGGACAAGGGAGCGTACTCGTTGCAGGACAGGACGCTCGAGAGAGCGTCTCGCGCCAGAACGGGTGTGCTCTCGATCCGAGAGGCCCTCGCGGACCTCTTGGTCGCGGAACCCCGCGTGTTGCAGCCTAGGGCTTCCCCAGAGTCGGGTGCTGTCGAGAGTTGGTTCCGGCAGTATTTCCTTGGAGGGGTTGCCGATGTCTTAGAGGTTGCTTGGGGTTACGCGGTCGTTTCCGACGCGGCTAGGAGGCACGGGTATAGGGTTGTTCCAGCTTTTGTGCAAGGCAAGCAGGCCTACGGGATCACCTGGAACCTGGCCGCAGAAGGGCACTTAGAGGCAATTAGCGGCGCTGTTTTGCGCGCAGAGCCGAAGGTGCTCGTGATTGGGCTTGAGGGCAAGAATGTGCCCCGAGCTTTCCTTCAGCTAGTCGTCCGGTGTGCGCAGGAACGCACGCGCGCGGGCGCCCACGTCGCGCTGCATTTGCAGGCACAAAAAGGCGAGTGGGAACCCTGGCGGCTAGAGGAGTGGGGCGCCTTGTTTGGGACGCTCGCAGAGCCACGCTGGCCTTGGGCTTTCGTGCGGGCTGACATATGCCAGTTCGCGCGGGCCAGTGGCCGCGACAACCTCGTTGAGAGCGGGGCCCTGTGGCTCGCCGATTTCAGCTTAGAATCGGTAGGTTTGAGGTGTAGTAGGCCGGATGCGTTAGGCGCAGTGCAGCACAAGCACGTTGGGCGCGCGCAAGCCGACTACAACCTCATAGGGGCGGCTTTCTGCGCATCACTCCAGGACCTTGGTCTGAGGGGCGCAGAAGAGCTGTGCACCGCTGCAGTTGAAAGCTTTCCAGCCACTGCGGGTGCGGATAGCGCCGCGGCTGCACCACAGCCCTCTCCAGTCATTCCCCTCCCGGACGTGCGCTCGGGCGAGGACCTCACGCCAGCAGAGCGTGCGGAGCTGGATAAGGAGGTGGATAAGTACGCCGCTGAGAAGGAAGCGTTTTGGCGAACCAAGGCGGACGCCAAGGACTGGGATTCCGTCCGGGCTGACCTTGAGGTCTATGCTCTTGCGGGCGAGAAGGTCGCGGAGGATCCTAGGCGCACCGAGCCACGGTCAGGAAGTTCGCCCATGACTGCATCCCCACCGGGCCGCCGGTCTCGTCCCAGCCTCACAGTCTGAGGGGCGAGTCCGCGCAATGGGTCGACGACAAGCTTGAAGAAGAATGCAAGCGGGGTCAGTTGATCCGCGGCAGCTCGTTTCCGACCAAGGAAATGCCCAGCTACAAGCGGCATAGGAAGCGACGCTTGGTGGTTGACTACCGCCGTGTGAATGCCCGAATTAAGCGCTCCACGTACTATTGTCGGCGGGGTAGCGATGTGCTCGCCGCCGCAGTAGGTTCGGTTTGGTATACCTTCGTGGATGCGGTTAGTGGGTTTAATCAAATTAGGAACACCAAGCGTGCTTGCGAGGTGTTGGCCATTGTGGCAAGATCAGGGAAATATCTCCCTGTCGGCCTCACCTTTGGCCCGATTAACGGCCCAGATGATTTCAACTTTGTGGTTGATAGGGCCTATGCCCCCGGCAGAGGTAGGCGCCTTAAGTATACTAAGGAGTGGATAGCCTACGTGGATGATCTTACTGTTAGGACGGGTAGGGTCATTGATGGGCAGTTTTTCACTGATGCCCAAGCCGAGGGGGCGGTGCGCGAAGCGTGCGCCAAAGGGGCAGTCGCAGCTCCGCAGAGCGCGTCGTCTGCTCTTGAAGCCTTAGGCGTTCGCGGTGCGCACAACACCAAGCGCGCGAACCATGACGCGGCGCGCTCAGACCAGAATCACCCCACGCGCGTTCTGATGCTCAGGATGTTGGGGCTGTTCGGGTGTTTCTGTGTTCAGGGCGGGTGTTTTTGGGGCGGGCCGTTTCCCAGGTCGCCGGTCTGCGGGCAGAAGGATTTTTCGTCGTTCGTCGCGTGCAGCTTCGTTCCTCTGTCTCGCAGCCAGTGTTTTGCAAGCAGGCCTAGAGGTTCGGTCCAAGGTCGAAGCAGAAGCCTTAGAAGCCTTAGAGCCCAGACCTTAAGGAAACTCCCCAAACCCCCGCCGCAGCGGTTCAAGTGTGTTGTAGAACCTAGGGTAGGTAGTCCCTCCCCGCGTTCGTGCCTGTGCACTGCGCCCCGCTGCGGGTCGCGACCAGACCGCGCGGGAGCGACCGATCGGTCGCCCGGACCTTCGTGGTCAACCACAAGGCCCCGCTGCGGGCCGTGCCCTGGCCGCGCGGGAGCGGCTGCCTACCACTACTGCACACCGGCCCCTTGCAGCGGGCCGTGTCCTGGCCGCTCAAGGGCGCGTCAGGTTTTCCTCGCCCATCGGAGGTCCAGCAAAGCCGCGGGCCTCAGTGCCGCGATGGGTGGAGGAGGGTCGAAGGGCAGGGGCAAGAGCAAGAGTCCAGGCCCTAAGGGCCGAAAGGGCCCGCCCACGATCGACGACGTGCAGCGTATGCTAGTCCGATGCATGCGGCACGGCGAAGCTGGTTGTAGAGGCCGGTTCGCTCCGGGCGGCCTCTACCCGGTTGATGAGTTGATCGAACAACTCGGCATCACCATCAACCAGTACAACCAGGCGGTCGCGCACGACGCCAACCAGCGGAAACCGAGGTTGGATACCTCGTACGCTGGCTACTTGCGTGCCTTCCAAGGCCACTCGGCCGATTGCGGCCATCCTATGGGATTCATGATGGAGGGCCTAAGTGAGACCGCCATCAACGATCTTATATATCGGCATGGCCCGGCCATGTGGCACGGCACGGACTTGCATGTCGTGCCGAGCCTGATCGAGAATGGCTTGGTCCCCGGCGGCGGGCCGGGAGGCCGCCTCGGGGTGCACTACGTCCTAGGGCACTGCCCCACGCAGTGGGAGGACGGGAGACGCGGGTTCCGCCGCGGATCGACTTGCATAGTCGAGGTCCGGTTGGCGGTCCTGCGGGACGCCGGAGTGCCTATCTATGCGGGAGCAGATGGGGTGGCTCTCACTGGCCAGATTAGAGCCACCGGCATCTCCCGCATCTGGGCACTCCCCAAAGGCTCAGCTGTTTACTCCATCTTAATAGCTGAGTTAGAAGTGGATCGGTTGATCCAGCATGTCGACCTAAGGAGTTTAGGCGACACCAGTGCGGGCCCCCACCCGCCGTTGGGGCGAGGACCGAAACTGGGCACGGTCCAAGCGTCCCAAGCTGCTGCGGCCAGCAGTGGCGCGGCGAGCTCCTCGACGGTTGTGCTGGCCCCTGCGGGCCGTGTCATGGCCGCGGGGGCCGCCCGACCTGTTACCCCTCCTAAGGCCGCGCCTAAGGCCAAAGGGCGTGCTTCAGGGGCTCCTAAGACTTCGATCTTTCCAGCGAAGCCCAAGGAGTATCCTAGGCGCAACGTCCCTGGCCCCAATGCCCTCGAGGCCGAAGACTCGCTCGAGGAAGAGGCAGCCCAAGAAGCTGAAGGTGTCGAGGAAGATAGTTCCAGCTCGGATCTTCCCGACACGCGGGCGCCCCAAGCCGCGGTCAAGGTGAAGGAGGACGAAGAGCCCGCTGGTGGGGCCCAGGCCGGGAGCATAGAGGAAGGAGTCCTCGAACTTGGCCAATCGGTGGTCAGCACCGCGAAGGAGTACCTCGCGCGGTCCGAAGCTCTTCTGAGAGCGCAGAAACTCCAGTCGAGAATACTGGAGGTGGCGGGAACCGCGATGGTGAAGTTAGAAAAGATCACCAAGCGTGAGGAATCCCTCAAAACTCTGCGCCGTGGGGGAGAGAATCGGGCGGCCGGGGAAGGCGCCGACGGGGAAGAGGGCCCCAGAGGTGCCTCGCCCCAATGCTGACGGCCACTATGGATGCTCAGCTCCTGGATGCGGGCTGGCCTTTGAGTCGCTGGTGCAATACCACTTGCATCAGGCGGCCTGCCATGGCGCCTCTCTTCCGCCCAACCTGGGGATCAGCCCCTCCGCACCTCTTGACCCTTTTCGTCAAGACTGGCGGGGACGGTTGTTCCGCCGAGGAAAGGACGGTGGGTATGGGGAGGTGCCCATGCTCCGAGTGATTCGGTACCACAAAGCCAACGGGTACGATCACTCGAAGGTCCCGCTCCTGAAGAGAGGGGACCGAATCCAGCTTGAGGACGGATCGCACCACATTTATGGTGGTAGTCATCCACCGGGGTGGCTTCGCGATGACCCCGAGCTGGATCCCGCTCCAGAGAGTAGCGGTGGAGGGTCCACGCCCAAGAGCGAGCCCACGGAGGAGGCCGAGCATGGACCTCCGCGGGAGGCCGCTCCGCGCGGGCGGGCCCTCGGGCCGCCGACGAGCGACGTTCAGCAACGCCTGGCAGAGCGTCGTCGTTCCAAGCGGGATTACTCGCCAGACCTGGTGACGCCTCTTGACGATCTCCATGCCCAGGAGATCGATTCCTTCTTCGCGGGCGACCCAGCCGCGGATAGCCTTGACGTCATTTTGATGCGCGCCGAGGTTCGCACTGAGTCCCACCTCAACGTTGGCCGGGAGCAAGAAGAGCCCCTGGTCAAGGAGGAACAGGAGGAGGAAGCTGAGGTTGTCAAGGACGAGGAGGTCTCGGTTGAGATGGAGGCAGGCACCGCGGATGAGGCGGACGATGTCGCCCTCCCAGCCAACCGGGCCTACGTCGAAGGCCGCTTTTACCCCTACGGCAGCTGGCGGTGCTTCTTCTGCGAAGCCATCAACCCGGTTGCCGAGGACCAGTGCCTCACCACGCACGCGGGCGGCCCGAAAGCGGGCGCCCCGTGCGACGGCCGATGGATCAACGGGATCGACATCGGGTGGTGGGAGGTAGACCCTCAAACCGCGCCCGAGCAATGGAGGCGGAGGTTTTCTGCCGAAGCGCTTGAAGACCAACAAGCGCGGGCGGATGCCGCGAGGCTTCTCAGCGATGAGGAACTCGCTGAAGCCCTCCAGGCGGCCGAGGAGGCGCAGGCGGCCGAGCGCGCCAAGAAGCGAGAGCGGCGCCAGGCGGAGAAGGCGGAGCGCGATGACCACATCAGCGAAGCGCTCCGCATTGCAGGGTGGCAGTGCCCTAACTGCTATGAATGGAATCTTTCATTCAGGCAGCTGTGCTTTCGCTGCAGCACCCCTCTCCGTTTGGCAGAGGTCGTCTCTCGCGGGATCCCTGATCCGCGGCGTGGCGAAGAGAGGGACTCTGGCTCCGAAAGCAGCCAGGACGAGCTGGAGCACGAGATCCTTCTGGCCAATCTTGCGATGGACCAAGAAACCATCCAACCTCTTCTTAGAAACAAACACAAGAAGAGGGGCGGTAAGCGACGTCGCGAAGAAGCGACGTACGGCAAGGGCCGCGACCCTTGGAGTGCTTGGGCAGATGCCCGTGGCAAGGGCCAGGGCAAGCCGAAGGGCAGAGGCAAGTCCGATGCCAAGGGCAAGCCCAAGGGGAGGGGCAGGTACGCCTGGGGCGCTTACGCCGCGGGCATAGTTGCCGCGCTCCAACCCCGCCCAAGCACAAGCTGGGTCCCAGCCTTCCCGTGCGGGTCGGCCCGGCCGCCGCCAAGTGTTCCGCTTCCGCCGCGGACCCCCTTTTTCCTGGGTCGCGGGCTCCTCAATCGGTTGATGCACGCCCTCAACGGGAACATCAACGGCTGGTGGGGCCTGGCGGCTGCAGCGTCGGCGCCGATTGCCTTGCAGTTGCACCGCGGGGCTGTGCATGTTGTCGAGGACTCCATGCACGCGGTTGCAACAATTTCGGCCGACGTTGTCGAGGAAATCGGTCATGGGGCCAGGCGGACCGTGTGGGTCGCCGGAACAGCCATCACTCTGGTAGTAGTGATCTTTTGCAGCGCTGTTCTGTGGTACGTGAGTCGTGCCGTTGCCAATCGCATTGCGCATCTGCGACATGGCAACACCGCGGCCCCTGAGGCGCGGCTGTCTCAACTCCTTGGCTCTGAAGCGACGTTTGAGGTCGCGAGCACTAAGAAAGGGGTGACCCATAAAGTTTGGGTGCACCTCAAGGAGGAGACAGCTGCCTGTGGCTGTCGTGCTTACCTAGCAGAGGGACGTTGCGGGCACTGCGATGCCGCAATGGACACCGCTCGATCCCTAGGGTTTTTGCACGCGGCCCAGCGAGGCGCGGGTTCTGCGCTCACAGACTCCATTCGGAGTACCGCCTCCGAAGCCCTAGCTAAGGGTAAGGTTGTGTTGGGTTTGGGGAACAGTGAAGGATGCTTCTCCCAACTTGCGGCCAAGAGCCGCGGGCTCTCCTGCTTTCAGGGGCTCGCGGGTCGTGACCTGGCCGCGGCCCCAGCAGATGGAGCGAGCGCAGCCCACGCACAGTCCGGCTTCGTGCAACGTGCCGCCACTGCCACTGTGGCGCGCACACCCAGCCGGAGGAACAAGGGCCCAGTCCCCGCTAGGAGTTCTCCAGTCAAAGAAGCGGAATTCCTTGCGGGCGGGCCATACGTTCAGGCCGCCCAAACGCTGCTTGGGTCTGGAGCAGCAGAGGATGTGATCTACATCCGGGCGTACAGCTTAGATTGCCCATCCTGCATCGAGGCAATCGAAGCGTCGCTTAGCAAGGGCGCAGGCGTTCGGATTGTCGCCGACATGGGACAATGCCACCGCACCAAACTGCAGTGGCAAGCGTTGAAACGCTTGGCGGCTGCAGGCGCCGAGGTGAAGGTGGGTTGCGGCACATCCGTGCGCGACGCCTATGCTCGCGACGGCCGCGGGGCTAAAGTAGGTACCGGTATCCAAGGGCTTCACCATGCCAAGGCCCTTTGCCTACTGCGGCCTGATGGCGCGGTGGTGCTGATTGGGAGCCTCAATTTTACCACAAGCAGCAAAGCCAATGCGGAGGCAGGGCTTAGGCTTGAGGTCGCCAAGACGCACCCGGTCGCGCAGTCCTACATCGAGGATTTCCAGAGGGTGTCGGCTGAGGCATTCTCCCTCGATGAGGCGGTCGCAAGGCGCCCTCAGTTGGAGCGAGCCAGTAGCTCCAACGTTGCTGGCATCGCCACTCGTGCCCCCAACACTGCTCCACAGGGTATCGAGTAGGCTGCGGCCAGTCGGCGCGGCGTGGTATGCATCCACGCATTATCAGAGCAGGCGTTGCAGCACGGCACGTTGCTTCGCCAACCTTTTGCATTTTCTTTTGCTTGACTGCGGGCGAAAAGCCGCGGCAGGTTGGAAACCTGCCCATTTTGCATTCCCCGCACCTTTCTCCTCCGCCCTGCCTGTGGCCCCTCGTGCTGAGGGTGCTCTTTTGCAGGTGCTGCGGACCGTGTCCTGGTCGCGGCAATGCGCTCGCCGAAGCGCGTGTGAGCTGCATTGCCTGCGGCACAAGCCATGTGCGCGGCTCTCGCTGAGTCCGGTAGCCCGTAGGGTAGTTCCAGATAGGTGAGTAGCCGTAGCCGTAGCTTAGGACCGGAAGTGTACAGTGTACCATAGTTTGTACCCTAGTCTGCGTACTGGCAGCTAGAGACCAGCTCGAGGATTCAAGAGCCTCGCCCACCAGCAAAAGGGTGAGGACCTCCTGGGAAAGGGTGGTTAAGGGCTGCTGAGGGTTGCTGTCGTCGTGCGTTCGTTGTGGTGGTGCGGGCTAGCGTCCCTGCCGCATGCCAATGCTCATGATGTGCGGACCACCATGGTCGCACGCGACACCCTCGCCCTTCCCTTTCTGTGTTCAGCGCGAGTGCCTGCTGCACTCCGAGCTCGAGATGAGCTGGAAGCCTCGGCTGAGGGGCGAATGTGAGCAGGTCTAAGCACGCACGTTCCATGTGCAGAGCTGCCAGAACCAGTACTGTAGTTTTCCTTTGCATGTGTAGATTTGCAATTCGTATCAATGCCAATATTTTGGCTCAAGTACCGAGCTTGTGCCTTTGAGCACGGTAGAGTCGTACAGTAGCTCCTAGGTTGCTGTGCGGTCCGACCGGACGCACTCAGGCGTAGCTGCACAAGTGCTTGGACTCACGAAGTCGTAAAACAGCGTGACCGGGCTGTGATTGCATTGGCTTAGTGCAAGTCCAGTGCTGGTCGACTTCACAACTTGTGCCTTTGCGCACGGTAGTTTCGCGCAGTAGCTCTTAGGTTGCTGTGCGGTCCGACCGGACGCACTAGGTCGTAGGTTCACACGGAGCTTGAACCCGCGAAAAGAAACCGCGTGACCGCCTGTGTTTGCTTTGGTTTAAGGCAAGACCAGTGTTGGTCGACTTCACATAGTAGTACTAGTAGCACTAGTAGCACTAGTAGCACTAGTAGTACTAGTAGTACTAGTAGTACTAGTAGTACTAGTAGTACTAGTAGTACTAGTAGTACCAGTCGTACTAGTAGTACTAGTAGTACTAGTAGTACTAGTAGTACTAGTAGTACGAACAGTACTAGTAGTACAGTAGTACTAGTAGTACGAGTAGTACTAGTAGTACTAGCAGTACTAGCAGTACTAGTAGTACGAGTAGTACTAGTAGTACTAGTAGTACAGTACGAGTAGTACGAATAGTACGAGTAGTAGGAGTAGTACGAGTAGTACTAGTAGTACTAGTAGTAGTACTAGTAGTACTGGTAGTACTGGTAGTACTAGTAGTACTCATAGTACTAGTAGTACTAGTAGTACTAGTAATACTAGTAGTACTAGTGGTAGTGGTACACTACTAGTAGTACAAGGTACCAGGAGTTACTACTACTACTACTACTACTACTACTACTACTACTACTACTACTACTACTACTACTACTACTACTACTACTACTACTACTACTACTACTACTTATACTTACTGCTATTGCTACTATACTACTATACTACTAATTATACTACTATACTACTATACTTACCTTAACTATTACCGTTTTACTACTAACTAACAATACACTACTTACTACTTACTATAACTACTACTAACTTACTACTCTACTCCTACTACTACTAATAATACTACTACTACTACTACTACTACTACTACTACTACTACTACTACTACTACTACTACTACTACTACTACTACTACTACTACACTACTACTACTACTACTACTACTACTACTACTACTACCACTACTACTACTACTACTACTACTACTACTACTACTACTACTACTACTACTACTACTACTACTACTACTACTACTACTACTAGTAGTAGTAGTAGTAGCTCTGGAAACAAATCGGCAAAAAACACAAAGCTTCTCAACCCTAAACAGGCGCAGCTCCACAGTCTCACTGGATGCCCAGCTCAGGTCGCTTGTGAGGAGGAGGGAGGTGAGCCCAATCATGGCCTCTGGGTTTGGGTTTAGAAGATTTAGAGGGTTTCGGGCTTGGAGTTTTTGGGTCGGAGGGGCTTACGTAATGGTGTGAAACCGTTACAGGGTTTGTGTCCACGAATCCAAACCCTAAACCCTGAACCTGCTTTAGGGCTTATGATTGGCTTATGTGTTGGGATGGTTTAGGGTTTGGGCGGTTCGGGAGCCACAATTGGTTTAAAACCCTGCGCTTTTATGCAATACCCCCAAACTGCCCAAAGGCCATGAAAGTTGAAGGTTAGGGGTATAATGTTCCAAGCCTGAGCCCGAAAATCGCCAAATCCACAACCCTCACACCGTGAACCTTCTTCCAACCCCGAAGCCTAAACCGCAGAAGACTGCATGCAAAAGCTCTAAACTCTTGAAACCTTTAACTCTGCAAGCTTTCAAAATCCTTCCGGTAAGCCCCAGCTCCCGAACGCCCGGCCAAGGGCCCCTGGCCAAGGCAACCAGGAGGAGCGCGAACTCAGAGTCGTTCTTGCATAGGTCCTGAGGCTGGGTTCCAGGGCTTAGAGTTTAGGGATAAGAATCGAGGGTTTAGAGTTGAGGGCTTAGGGTCTAATGTGTGCCACCCTAACTATTCTCCAGTTAGTCTCAGAAGTAACATTACCTTTCTGCGATTTCTGACGCATACTGTACTGTGGTTTCCGATAGTGCGACAACGGCTTTGACTTCGAAACAATCTGTCTTTTGACTTTTGCTTTGTCATACATGCGTGGCGTGTCCATTAACGCAGCTGTTTGCGCGCAGGGGAGAGCCGGAGCCCCGCGGGCCGGGCCCCCCAACGCAAAACATTGGAAGGGTTCCGGTCCAATCGTTCAGGGTCCACGGACGTGGCCCTTCGCTTAATTTGGGGTTTGGGGCTTTAGGGTTCGGGGCTTGCTGGGTCTGTTTAAGGTGGGGGGAAGGATGTTGTCAATCTAGAGACTTGCTTGAACATGTTTCAGGGGTTGGGTTTGGTGTACAAGCTCAGGGGTTTCGGCGCCATCCTTGTAGGGCGCGAAGCGGTAGTAGAGTGCAGTGGAAGACAGCAGCACCATGCTCACCAAGCACATCTGCGTGGCCTCGCGCGGTGGACCAGGTGGTTTTTCCGGGCTTGGGGCTTGGGACCCTATACAGCCCAAGTCCTCTCAACCTTAACCCTACCCCAAACCTGGCAGGGCGTGTCTGTCTAGATTCCTGGGGAATGCTCATTGGGCAGCTGAAAGCAGAACATTCCTATAGCGCAAACCCCAAGCCCGCCAGGTTCACGCAGCGCAATTTGTTGAAGCATATGCCCACGTGCGTGGCGCTGAAATATTGAAACCAGTTGTGTATCTGTGATTTCTTGGGGGGTGAAGATCTGAGATCTGACACGCAATCCTAATGCATGCCCAGTTCTTGGAGATAAATCAGAGACTCCCATCCATTTTGCTCACTGCACTGTTAAAGGCAGTAACGCACTGGTGACATCTCAATGTGGTAGCGGAGTGGGAAAGACTCGGTGCTCCGTGACGGCAGACGTGATCCCCGTACACTGTGTGACTACGAGGAAGCACCAGACCGTTGGTGCGACATTACCGAGTTGGAGCCAGAGAAGCAAGGCCCAGCATTGAGGATCAGACTATATCAGCCTGGAATGTCAGACCGCAGGGCGTCAGAACAGTAAGAACACTGGCGTGGAGTACTTCAGGTCTTGAGACCCTGCTGGTGCAGGGAGCTGCCAACGTGTTCTTTTACAAACACAAATATCCATCGTGGTAACAGTGACATACCGAGAGGGGTTACCAGGTTCTACCTGGCACGCACGTGTCTAAAGGAAGCTTGGGATGACACGAACATACCCATCACAGATTCGAACGAACAGTGCTGAGGTGTCTGGTCTACCGACATCCGAGCCTTTTCTCGCCTATCCATGTCAACCAAGTCCTACAGGTTTCCCCTTTTGCGATCCAGGGCCAGCGTATCAGACGTGAAGTTCGGCATGAAAACCGTGCCAGCAGTTGGGCCGCTACAAGAGAAATCTTGTAGGAAGAAAGGAGCGCCGCACATCTTCTCGTCTCTTCGCCAGGACATCGCATGCTTGAAATCACACCACTAGCTCCAACCACATCGTATTTCCAGAGCCACCAGGGTCAAGCCCGAAATCTGTCCTAACAAACATGCAAGCAGCCCGCTGTTAATTTTCCTTGATGCGCTAAACATACTGCTTTTCAGTGTGCGCCTGAACACAAACAGAGACTCGTGTCCCGCCTTGCTGACAGTGCGGTTGTGAGGTTAGATCAACACACGCATTACATCTCCGGTGACCGGTGGGGGGGAGGGCTTTGCTCAAGGCACATGGCAACGAGGAGACACAAGAAAATCAAAGCATCCTTGAAGAGCTTCCAAAAAAAAAAACTTATCAAACCCCAAAGGCTCAACAAAGCCTTCGCAAACCCCTAAACCCACGAACCCCTAGAAGGCCCTGGACCCCCCCCCCCCCACCCCTCAGACCTCAAAGCCTTAACAGACCCACCCAGCCACCGGGCTGTACGACACGGGCACCATGGCAGTGATCAGGGACAGCAGCATCTTCCGCACCAAGCGCTCGACCTGAAGGGTTTAGGGCTCAAGGGAATGGGGCGTTTCGGCTTACGATGTACTGGTCCATCAGGCTTGAAAGGTTTGGGGCTGCTGACTAGCCTGGACTGGTTCCACATGGGGGTTTCGGGCTTGGGGTTTAGGGATCAAAACTTGGCACGAAGTCGCAAGCCCCGGCAAGTCTTAAAGTACCACTACGCTTACATCATTCTTCAATATTCTTTACACCCCAAGACCTAAACCTTAGCTGGCCTCCGGCCTCCCAAGCGGAGCATCCATTCCTATACTCGCTGAGCAAGTAACGAACATGAGGTGGGTCCTCCCAGTGATCTCTTCTTCGCTTCACCTCAGTTGAAGAAGTTGGAAGCGGAGTTCAGAGCTTACAACACTTGCGCGTAGACCCCTGACAATAAGAAGATCTAGACTCTAGACCCGGCTAAGTTGCCGCGTAGATCCAGCTTCCAGGGCCGATCACGAAGCAAAAGATGATGGATGACACGATCACCACCACCGTGACGTTTTGCTGAAGACCCAGCGGAGGTAGGAATTCCAGCAGAGTATCCTGCCGTGAACCATCCAAAGTCAGCAGCAGTCTCTGTTCAATTACCAACCTCCCCTCTGTCCTTTCAAAGCCTAAATCAAAACATCCTGAAGGGCCGAAGCTTTGAAGCCCTGAACACCTGTAAACCCTGAAGCTCTACAGCCGAAACTCCAATCCGGAAAACACCGAAAGGCTTAGAATCCCGACAAATTACCCCTGGCCTCATTTGGTCGGAGTCGGTAAGATACCAAATACTTCCCGAAGGCTGCGGTGAAGCTGGGCAGAAAGACGTTCGTGCCGACCACCACGGCTAGCCAGGGACCCTGTCAGATTAAAGAGCATTCAAGCCGTACAGCAGGGTTTAAGGTGTGGAGCTTAGGAACGCCTCACGCAAGAGAGTTCTTAGGGGCTTGTTTATCATGTTTACGGTTGCAGAGTTTAAGGTTCCAGCTGGCAGGAGCAGTTCCGCTTGTGTCTGCGCAGCATGTTCTGAGTGTCATTGAAAATGCTTCGGCTTGCTTTCTGCCGGCACCCTAAACCCAGAACAGAACCCTCACAAGCCCTAAGCCGCAGCGCCAAGCTTCCTTCACGCCAGCCAAGCGTTCCAAGGGCCTTCTGATGCTTGGAGTTTGGCTCTGAGCAGTCAAACCCTAAACCCAACGAAGCCTGACCGGTTGAATCCTAAACGCTGCATGCTTGAACCGTACGCCCCACGCTTCGGCGAAAATGGCGCAGGCACCCCACCTTGACGGCCGCCAGGAAAACCTGGGTGTAAGGTTTAGCTGGTTTCTTCTATTTTCTCTCAAGCTTTCTATATTGTAACTTACCCACCTTCTAAGTAGCGATTATAACAACACTAAATTTACTCCTTTACGTATGTCGTTGATGGGATCTTGTCAAAGAGCCTGTATTAGATTTGATATCTTTCTGTCTTTGATTACTTCTATCACTCGTTTCTGCTTTTGCCGCGTGCCCAACGAAGGCAGTTTATTCATGCCCACTTCTTTTACTGAGCTTTTTTTTCCTCTAATTCGTCTCACTAAAAGCCCTTTTATTAATTTACTTATCCGCCGACCGGGTGGCGTCAGTGAACCCACTGCTTCTTCGTACCGCCCTCACCCCCCAGCCCCTGCCCCCACCTAAGCCTAGCACCCCATGTCTTCGGGGCTTCATCTACTGCGTTCCAGTGCATGCCCAACCCCCCGCCCCCCCCCCGCTCTCAGCATCCCTTTAGTGCTTCATCTACAGCGTTCCCCCACAGCGCTCCTACCCCCCTCCCGGCCCCTTCTCCCCCCCATCCCCTACCCTCCACTACCGCCCTAGCCCTACCCCCGCAACACCCCACCCCGACCCCACCCCAAGACCTCCAGCGCATGCCCGGGCCGCCCCCACGCGGCACTGGCGGTAGCCGTTAAATCCGGCGTGGCCGTCGTGGTCCAGCGCGGAGCATGCCTAAAGGCTTGCCTTTATGCGGGCGCCGCCAGTGCCGCCGACCCCGCCCTGAAAATGGCATGTCTCCTTGCATGAGGCTCCGGGGGGAGCTTCGGGAGGGCTTCAAGCGGGGTCTCAAACGCGCATGCGTGGAAGTGCCGAAAACGTCGTAAATACCTTGTGCTTTTGCGTTTTTGGAGGGCCGCCAAACGCCCTGGAGGGCTCATGATGCGCGCATCATCGACCCTGCTTTTTGACCTTGGGCGAACATGCGAAAAAAGACCTTATACCTCAAGTTTTTGGGGGGTACCCCCCCCCAACAGGGGCGAGCATCATGAGCATCAGCGACCCGCCCCCCAAACCATGGGAGGGCCCGGGCGCCTCAATAAAGCCAGAAAACACCGTAAATACCGCGTTTTTCGTGTGTTTCGACACACACCTCCTTTCGGGGCACTGCCGCGCCTCCACTGTGAGCATCATTGACACCCGAGGCTTCGGGGGGGTCAGCAGGAGCCCTTTATTTCTCCGGGGCCCTCGGGTCCCGGCTCCGGAGCCTCGCTGATGCTTATGAGGGCCTCGCTGATGGTCATGATGCTCGCTTGGGGGGGGGGTTCCGAGGGGCCGAAAACGTGGTAAATACCGTGTTTTTTGCGTGTGACGCGAAAAAATGTTCGCTCCTCGTTATGTGGCTGCCGTGTGTGCACGCAGCGCCAACCGCGCCCACGTCGCGTGGGTTGGCGCTGCTCCAAGGACGACTCCCCGAAGCCCTGCAGGGTGGGGGTGGGTCAAAGGCATCCAAAACACGAGTCTAGCCACCTGTTCACATGGCAGGCCCAGGCACTGATGCTCATGATGCTCGCGTGGGGGC
>CAJNDS010001013.1:0-122308 GCA_905221605.1 Symbiodinium natans
GGGGGGGGGGGGGGGTTAGGGTGTTATTCGGGGCTTCGGCTTCAGAGTTTCATGGGTTCTTAGGTTTAGGTGTTTGGGGTCGAGGGCTTCCCAAAATCGGGAAACCCCGTATATACACCGAACAGTTAAAATCCAAGGCTGCACCGAGGGCTATGAAGGGTTTGGCGTTTAGGGTTTGGGGCTATGCAAGTTTGAGGAAGATGGTGGGGTTTAGGATGTCGTGCAGGAGACGGACGAGACAGGCCTCTAGGCCCTTGAAGTCAAAGGGAACTTTAAACTGTACAAAGGGTCTCTAGTATCGGGGTTTGCGAAAAGAAGGGCTCTAAAAGAAAGGTCAGGGACCATAATAAAGGGACCATGTGGGGTTTCCTAGATTGGGGTCCTGATTCTAAGGGAGTCCTACTATTTGGGGATCTATATTGGGAGTCCCCTATTGTCGTCAACCCCCACATAACTTCCCTTAGAATTCTCGGGGTATTGGGTTCTCTGGATAGGTCTTCTTCGGTTTCGGGGTTCAAGGCTCATCCTCAGCCCAGGGCTTGGGCTCTTGAGGGCTTAGGGCTAGCGTGTTCAGCACTTTGAAGGTTTTCGGAAGGTTTTGAAGGGTTTTCGATCGATTCTTGAAGGGTTCTAAGAGCTTAAGGGAGTTCTTGCTTAAGGCTTTTTGTTTCGACTTTGGGGCACCCCAAAACCCAATACCCAAAACCATAAACCCTAAAGGCTAAGGGGAACCCATGCGCCCCCCCCCCCCCCCACTTTTCCGCCTTGGCAGCCTGCCACCATCGGACCCAGGTCGCGGGGCGGTAGGGGCCCGCAAGTGCCCCTCGCAGGGTTTAGGGTTTAGGGTTAGGGTTTAGGGTTTAGGGTTTAGGGTTTAGGGTTTAGGGTTTAGGGTTTAGGGTTTAGGGTTTAGGGTTTAGGGTTTAGGGTTTAGGGTTTAGGGTTTTATGGTTGAGGGTTAGGGTTTAGGGTTTAAGGCCTTAGGGTTTAGGGTTTAGGGTTTAGGGTTAGGGTTTGGGTTTAGGGTTTAGGGTTAGGGTTTAGGGTTTTAGGGTTTAGGGTTTAGGGTTTAGGGTTTAGGGTTTAGGGTTTAGGGTTTAGGGTTTAGGGTTTAGGGTTTAGGGTTTAGGGTTTAGGGTTGAGGGTTGAGGGTTGAGGGTTCAGGGTTCAGGGTTTAGGGTGGAGGGTTTAGGGTTTAGGGTGTAGGGTCTGGAGGGTCACTGTTTTAGCTTTCCCAGTCATTAGGGGGTTCCAGGCTTAGGAACACGCCCACCCACCCAAAGAATCCCATAACATTAAGAAAATATACAGTTCACTCACCAACGCGACAGACCACAAATGGCTCAAGAACGGTGTCCAAAAACGGGTCAAGAACGGTGCCGAGAGGGTTTAGGGTTTAGGGTTTAGGGTTTCGGGTTTGGGGAGGGGAAAACCCTAAGCGGGGTTGGAGAAGAATCGTTCTGACTGTTTAGGGCTTCAGATTAGGATCTCGGAGGTTGCGATCTTCGCGACTTTTGGGTTCGGGGTTCAGGGGGTTCAGGTTTTCCGGGTGGGGGGGGTGGGGGGGGGGGGGGGGGGGGGGGGGGGGGGGGGTGGGGGGGGGGGGGGGGGGGGGTGGGGGGGTGTTTGATGGGGTTAGGGTTTACGAGGCTAGGGCTTACGGCCGAAAAAACAGCCGAGACGTCAGCGGGGTGGCGGGGGGGAGGGGTTGTTCCTCCTTGCGCTGAGGCCCGGCAAGGGTGTAGGGGTGTAGGGTCAAGGGCTCTAGAGCTCTACCGATTCTATTGTTCCAGGGCAAAAAGCGTTTACCCCCTAAACCCTAAACCCTAAACCCTAAACCCTAAACCCTAAACCCTAAACCCTAAACCCTAAACCCTAAACCCTAAACCCTAAACCCTAAACCCTAAACACTAAACACTAAACACTAAACCCTAACCCTAAACCCTGAACCCTGATCCCTGAGTTGGGACTCCCGCAGCTGGTCTGGGAGCGTTACATGGTGATGCATGGCCCAATCAATGGGGACCAAATGAACCCTAAAAGTTTTAGGGTTTAGGGTGACGAGAATAGGTATTTCGGGGTTTAGGATGTATAGGGTTTACTTCGTTCACCTTCTAAGTTTCGCAGGGATGCTTTTTTTGTATGGGGATGACGTTAGTAAAGACTCTCCAGTAGTGCCCTTAATCTCGGTGAGTTTTCGGTTCAAGTTCCATTTAAGGAGTACAGGCGCCATTGTAAGGGCATCTTAAACGCGGTCAAGGATGTTCAGGGTACAAACCCTTAACCGAAGCAAACCCGAAACCCTAAACCCTAAACCCGCCTTAACCAAACTAGGATGGCCCCTAAAAACCCTCTGAAAAGTATTCCTGAGTATGATCTTCTTAAACCCAATAAGGGAAAACATAAAATGTCCCAAAGGCCTACCTAGCTTAGCAAGGCTCCTGAAGCGTGGAGGAGAAGACGGCTCTGTAATGCCCTTTGGATCTGGGTGGAAGCGTGTAGGGAAGAGCTCTCCAAGCTCTGGTTGAAGGTCGCAAAAAAGGTGAGAGGTGGTGGCAGTCGCCACTGTACCTTCGGGCCATCGCGCTGGCCGATTGGCACCAACCAGTGGTAATCAGAGTGCCACGCGGAGTCATCCTCATCTCCTGTGAGCCCACCGCCAGAGACCATCACCTTCTGACGAGGAATTTTCCAGTGGGTGCGGGCTCCGGGACTGGATTTCGCGGTCGCGTCCACTGCGCCGAATTGCGCCGCTTTGCGCTGCTTTGCGCCGGCTGCGCTGCGCTGCGCCGCATTGCGCCGCATTGCGCTGAATTGCGGTGAGTGAATTGCGGTGAATTGCGCTGGATGCGCCGCATTGCGCCGCATTGCGCCGAATTGCGCCGAATTGCGCCGCATTGCGCCGAATTGCGCCGCATTGCGCCGCATTGCGCCGAATTGCGCTGAATTGCGCCGAATTACGCTGAGTGCGCCGAATTGCGCCGAATTACGCCGAATTGCGCCGAATTACGCTGAGTGCGCCGAATTGCGCCGAATTACGCCGAATTGCGGTGAATGCGCCCCATTGCGCTGGACGCGCCGAATTGCGCTGAATATGCGGATTCGCGCCGAATGCGCTGCTTTTCCGGGATTGCGCCGCAATGCGCTGCATGCGCTGCACGGCGCCGAATTGCGCTGAATTGCGCAAGACACTTTCCGGGTTAGGCTGACACGGGGTTGTGCGACACGGGAGCGACGGGAGCGACACGGGAGGGACAAAATGAGCGACGCGGGAGCGACGGGAGCGACAAGGGGAGCGACGGGAGCGACACAGGGAGCGACGGGAGCGACACGAGGAGCGACACGGGAGCGACCCAACCTCGTAGATTATGTAGATTTTGTAGTTGGGGTATGGAATTGCGGCTTCGCATCACTGTTGGGAGTGATTCGGTCGTGTGAATGCTTGCTTTTCGCCTGTTGTCCCATTTTGGAATGATTTTGTCACGCGAATGCAAAAAAAAACACCCTGAAAGCCCTGAAGCCCCAAAATAGCGTCCACTGGCCAAAAAGATAACTCCCAATGCCTCAAACTGTTGTCACAGGCCAAAAGCCCAACCGAGCCCTGGCGAAAAACCTGTGCTCAAATCAAGAATATTTTAACTCAAAGATAGCCCCTAAACTTCCCAAAGCCTGCAAAGCAAAAGTTTAAGCCTCCTACCTAAATTGAAGATGTCAGTTTTAGTGTGGGGGCTTAGGGTTTCTTAAGGGCCCTAAGGGGCGGGAAAACTGTCTGTTGACTTTAAGATAGTCCCTAAACCCCCCTAAACCTGAAAACCAAGAGTTTAAGCCTGCAATCTAAACTTGAAGATGTCAGTTTTAGCCTGGGGACTTCTTAAGGGCCCTAAAAAATGGACAAGCTTTTGGACTTGAAGATAGCCCCCAGACCTCCCTATAAACTTTGGCCCTAAACCTAAAACCCGAGAGTTTAAGTCTCCAACCTAAACTTGAAGACGCTAACAGTGTCTTCGGACTTGGCGTGGGGGCCTAAGACTTCTTAGGGACTTCAAGGGGCGGGGTGCTGATTTGAGCCAATTCTGGAGGGAAGCATCTGTAGGGCCCGAAGCCCTGAACACCAAACTGCCCAGGTCAAGACATTGTTTTTGCTTAGCTTCCAAAATCTATGACGCCCTGGCCGTTTCCGATGGAAAAGCCATGATGGTGCACCGTTGTGGCAGGAACATGTGTGAAAATGGAAACCCTATACCCTAAACCTAAACCCGAAATAAAGGGCCACAAAACATACAGAACCAGCAGCCATCGGAAAATAGAAACTGCTTAACCCTGCAAACCAAGCAAAATCGTGAGCCCTGGGCCATCTTCATTCCCCCCCCTTATTGTTTCCGCTGCCCACAGCGCATGAACAAAAATTTAAAATTGTTTTGTTGAGGAGCCCAAGCAAGTCGATATGTAGCCCCCCAAAAAAGATTTACAGTGAGCATTCCCAAGACATGCTAAATCAGCCAGCCTACACGACAAAAATCACGCAGCCAAAAAAATGTCCAAAATCATGAGCCTTCCCAAAAGGGTTCACACCCCTCCGCCCGTTTCCCCTGCTTTCCACAAAGCACGAAAAAATGAAATCATGTTTTTGTTGCGGTGTCCTGTAAAAGCGGATCTGTCGCCAAAGACAAAGAAAAACGAAACGGGTTCCCAGCAAAACATACCAAAACAAGAACCCCCAAAAAAACGTCACTAAACCCTAAAAAAACCTGAAAAACCATGAACCCTTAGAGAACCCTCGAAATGGTTCGCGCCCCCGTGTCTTTCTTTCCTGCGCTTAGTCCCACTGCAACACGCAGCGCGAAGAGCGTCAGCGACCGTCAGCAAGGGACGGATCGGGTTATCGGTCGGTGCGCAGCAGGTGTTTTGGCTCGGGTTTCGCCGTGCGCCACGGGTTTTATCGGTGCGCCACGGGTTTAGCGGGTTTAGTGGGTTTATCGGTGCGCCACGGGTTTAGCGGGTTTAGTGGGTTTATCGGTGCGCCACGGGTTTAGCGGGTTTATCGGTGCGCCACGGGTTTAGCGGGTTTAGCGGGTTTATCGGTGCGCCACGGGTTTAGCGGGTTTAGCGGGTTTATCGGTGCGCCACGGGTTTAGCGGGTTTATCGGTGCGCCACGGGTTTAGCGGGTTTAGCGGGTTTATCGGTGCGCTTAGCGGCTTTAGCGGCTTTAGCGGGTTTAGCGGGTTTAGCGGGTTTAGCGGGTTTAGCGGGTTTAGCGGGTTTAGCGGGTTTAGCGGTGCGCAGTCCCTGTTTCCGCGCGCAATGTAAGTTTCTCCCCCGGACGTTCATGTTTTCAGGGGATGCGATGCACCAGAGTCCAGCACGCCCATCCCGGAGCCCCAAACCCTAAACTCAAAATCCTGAAACCCTAAACCCTAAACCCTAAAACCCTAAACCCTAAACCCTAAACCCTAAACCCTAAACCCTAAACCCTAAGAATCACAATTAGCAGCTCAAGGTGCGGAGGATCGCTGCCAGTGTCAGGCTTCCAACACCACCTCGCGCTGCTTGGGTGAACTGTAGGGCTTATAGGGTTTAGGGGGGTTTAGGGTTTAGGGTTTAGGGTTTAGGGTTTAGGTTTTAGGGTTTAGGGTTGACGGTTATCTTGGTGCTTTTAGGGCACCTGCTGGATACTCCGGTGAAGGATAGCAGGACGTGATTTACGAAGATGTGTGGACACCTGCGAAATACTTTTGATGGCGTTGTAGGTTGGCCCTTAACCCTTCGAAAAGTATTCCTACACATCGTCCTCTTGAACCCAATAAGCGAAAGTATGCAACATCCTAAGCGCCTACTTGGTGGTTCATGGGTAACTCTAAGTAGCACTATAAGTTGGGCTGACCTCCATTCCCGGGGCCCGTTTACCGGTTATATGGGCCCTTCAGATGGTCCCCTTACCTCCTTTAAAGGGTTCCGAAGTATGGGCCCCTTACCTCCTTTAAAGGGTTTCGGAGTATGGGCCCTTGGGGTGGTAGAGGGTAGATAAAGGGGGTCCTGTGCCGGACTGGCTGGACTTACTTCGGTGTTCCGCAAGTGTTTGGGCTCCCAGGTCGCCTGCGGTAGGGTTTTAGGGTTTTAGGGTTTATAGGGTTATAGGGTTTTAGGGTTTTTGGGTTTTAGGGTTTTAGGGCTTTAGGGTTTTAGGGTTTAGGGTTTTAGGGTTTAGGGGCTTCTTTCATTCAATATTTGGGATGTTTTGCCTTATACTAAGAGTCCTTCATAGGCATTATAATAAGGGGGTACGATAATCCCTGTTTAAGGACTGTTGGTTTCAGGGGGAACATCCCAACACTCAATCTCATTTTCATGGGTAATTTGGGGAAGTTCAGACAAGTCGTACGCGCGTACAGCTACGAAGATTCTCAGGGTATGATGTTGGGCTCCAGTACAAGCTGGTCTAGCTGCACAGGAGCCTGTTTCCAACATCGGAGGCATCACCAGTTTTGTACCTGGGCCAACAAGCTTGCGGGGGTGATTTGGAGAGACCCCCTTAACCCAAAAGCTCCTCCCCAAAATTTAAACTCTAAGCCCCAAACCCTACTCCCTAACCCTAAATAAACCCTGAATCCCAAACCTCAACCTTTTTGAACTGCGAGGCACGATGTGAGCCCTGAATCCCATTCCTGCCTCCCCAAGTTTCCATTCTTGGTTCTTCGCACACGCCCGCCGGCGTTTGGGAGATGCGCCCTCGCAACTTCCGGACTTCTCGATCTCCAGCCTGCCGCCGGCGAACCGGAAACAGTTTGCGCAGTCGGCGTGCTCGTTGCAAGCAGCCACGGTTCGCCACGCGCCCACCTCAACCAGCTCGGGTGTTCTGAAGTCTGCCATGGACAGCTTCTTTTCTCGCTCATGCAGTCAAGCAGCTTAATTCTCGAAGGATAGGGGGGTCTCCGAAAAACAGAGGGGGTACCTTATTCGGGTCCTTATTGTAAGGGAATCCTACATATTGGGGGGTCTATTGTTGGGGCCCCTTATTGTGTAAACTCCCATATTAATGTCGAGGTGGTATGTTTAGCCCGCCCCCGGCAGGCTGCGCAGACTGCAAGGCACAAGTCCCATCCATCAGTGAAAGCTTGAAAAAGGGTTTAGGGGGTAGGGTTTAGGGAAAACCCCTATACCCATAAAAACTAATGCCGGAGGCCCTTACCCCCCAAACCGTATAGGGCTTGGGGCTGAGGATTTAGGTCTAGGGTGCTCAATGCGCTAGCAATGACGCCACAAACTCCAAACCTAGCAACCCCAAGCCAAAACAAAAAAGTCAGCGCCTTTTCACAAGGGACCCCAAGCCTTTCCCCCCCCCCCCCCCCTGCAATGGTGTACCTTTTCCTTCCCCCCGCACGTGTTCCTTGTTGGGGTCCCCAGAAATCCTACACCAAAAACAAACCAAGAGCCCTTAAAGGGTTCCTCCCCTCTTCCCCCCAACAAAAAAGAAAGCAACCAAAGAGGTTCAGGGTTTAGGGTCTGGAGATTTAGGGGTTTCGGTATTTGAGATTTAGGGTTTAGGGTCCGAGATATTAGATTTGGAGTTTAGGATATAGAACTCTTTTTAGGGTTTAGAGATGTATGGCCCAGGCCCAGGGCCCAGGGCCCGGAGACAACAGAATCGCAGAATTCGGATTGGAAGGCTTCTGGGTTGGAAAGGTGACAGGTCTCTGGAAGCATTGTGCTGGCTCAGGGCCCGGCCCTCTTAAGGGGGTTCAGGGTTTAAGGGTTTAGGGTTAGGGTTTAGGGTTTAGGGTTTAGGGTTTAGGGTTTAGGGTTTAGGGTTTAGGGTTTAGGGTTTAGGGTTTAGGGTTTAGGGTTGAGGGTTTAGGGTTTTAGGGTTTTAGGGTTTAGGGTTTAGGGTTTGAGGTTTAGGGTTTAGGGTTTAGGGTTTAGGGTTTAGGGTTTAGGGTTTAGGGTTTAGGGTTTAGGGTAAGTCTAGATCCCTAAACCTCTAAACACAAGCCCTAAACTCCCCTCAAGCCCCAAACCCCCAAACCCTAAGCCCTAAACCCTGCCTGAACCCTCAACTCTAAAAGGGCCACTGGATGCGTCTAAGCAACGGATGACGCTTGCAGAAGTCCCGCTTCTCGTCCCGCGTCTTGGGCTGTGGAGCTTTGGGGCGTAAAGGGTATAAGGGTGGCTGCCGCCTAAGAAGGCCGGGTGGGATTCTGGAGAGTTTAGGGCTTTAGGGTTTAGCGTTTAGGGCTCAGGGGTTTAGAGGTTTAGGGGATAAGGGGCTTCAGGGTGTGTGTGTACGTAGGTGCAGGGCTTCAAGGGTTCTAAGGGTTAAAAGGCCTAGGGGGCCCTCAAGGTCATTCTCTGGGGAGTGACACTCTCCCTCAGTATCCTAAACCCTAAGCCCTAAATCCGAAACCCTAAACCCGAAACCCTAAACCCTATACCCTAAACCCTAAACCCATGGGCCCTTAATTGGGGGAGCATCATGTACCTTCTGTTGAGCAGGACCTGATCTGCCACCACGACGCTATGTGCAACTGATTGTACGCGATGGTACGCAGTTTGCCGCTTCTGTGCCTCCTAAACCAGGGTATCGGGCTCAGGGTTTGGGGAAAAGGATTAAGGGTTTAGGGTTTAGGAGCTTTGACGTCTTGAAGTCTGGGAGTTTCAGGTTTTTGGCTTCAGGGTTTCGGAGTTTTTGGAAGTTTAGGGCTTTGGGGTCAGAAGATATCGGCTTAGGAGCTCTAGACGTATACCGGATAGGGTTTTGGTATCTTAGGCTTAGGAGCTCCGCATGGCTTAGGGGCTTTAAGGGCTCGGAGTTTTTTAAGCTTAGGCAGACCTGAACCCAATAAACTCTAATGATCAAACTACTTGCCGAGTGACTTTGAACGGCGCCTGCGCAGAAGGGCAGGAAGAGGATTAGGGTTTAGGGTTTAGGGTTTAGGGTTTAGGGTTTAGGGTTTAGGGTTTGAGGCTTAGGGTTTTCGGAAAGGCATGCTGGAAACAGTCGTCTCTCTACAGCACAGGCAGCCGAGCTATCTGCCAGGTACACCAGTTACCTCGTCTGTCTATTTCTGTGGCTCTAAGAGCCAGCAAATCATAGCGGCTACTGTGCCCCCTCATGTACAAGCAGCCGGCAATGCTTGGCATGCTTGCGTACTTCTTGTACCAAAAGGACGGCACACGCTGACTAAAATGAGGGGACACGCTGACTGCCAGACACTCGCACCTGATTGTGACACCTTCAGCCACTTATAGCCAGCAACGGTGGTCATGCATGATGCATGCATGAAACAGTTCTACGTCCCAAACCCTAAAACCGTAAACCCTTCCTTCATGCACGCCTGTCCTCAGTACGACCTCTGCAGATCCCATCATTGCCCATTCCGTGAGACAACATGATTCAGGGTTTCGGTATTTCCGTGAAGCAGAACTGCGCCACCTCGAACCGTAGGCGGTAAGTCCAGTGGGATAGAACGATGGTGAGAGGGTGAATATTAAGGGAACTAGGGCCTTAGAAACCCTAAACCCTAAACCCTAAACCCTAAACCCTAAACCCTAAACCCTAAACCCTAAACCCTAAACCCTAAACCCCATTCCCTACTAAGAGCCAGCCAGTCAAGTGCCTCAGGCCGTGCCACACCGGGGGGTGGATTCCAGCTGACATTGAGGCCGAAGCCCTGGGTGGTGCTTTCGGGTTAGGGAACCCTAAACTTTCCCTAAAGCCTAAGGGTTTAGGGTTTAGGGTTTAGGGTTTAGCCTTGAACCCTAAACCCTAAACTCTCAAGCCTGAACCCTGCGAAAGTTCAGGGTTTAAGGCTTGCCAAAGCCCCTGCCCATTTTGGACATGCAGTTTTGCTGCTGGCCCGACATTTACGACTTCATCCCCATGTGGCCCGCCGCGAGGATCAACGCGGAGTGGCCCTAAACTCTGAACCCTTAACCCTAAACCCTAAACCCTACACCCGACACCCTAAACCCTAAGCCCTAAACCCCAAACCGGTTTTTAGCCAACTTGCTGTGCACCCAGATCTTCCAGTATAGCCTTTGAATGAAGGAAAGAACGATAAATCTTTGGGATGTTCCCCCTTATGCTAACATTTTAAATGGGGATTATAGTAGGGGGTACTGTCATCCCTATTAAGGACTGTTCATGACATCGGGAAGAACAAGGCTTCGAAGCACCTGGAGTAGCGGAGTATACTACCAATTAGCTACGCCCGAGTTTGTTATGTTGCCATTGCGGTGCTAGTAGTCTGCAGGAGGGAGGGTTGCAGCAAGGGTTGCAAGGGTGTCATGATCGCTGAATCGAGTGAGCTGAACTGTCGTCCCGCCGCAGTACTGTGATTGGTTCAACGGATCTACAAAATGACCCGGTATATTCCTTAGTAAGGCTGGTTAAGGAAATCTGGCCACGAAGATTCAATCTTGACAATGTGTGGTGCGGGATTGCCTCGGTGGAATGCGTTCTGTTGTGCAATAATGCAGGAGCCTAAATGAAGGGAGCCTAATGAAGGGCTTCAGGTTTAGGTAGGCTTAAGGGCGCCGGGTTCAATAACAAAACCGCTATGCTAAGCACATTGGCCCATACTGCCCTATGTGCAAACCTCCGCCTGTGCGAACCCTCAGTGATTTACCCTCACCCAAAAAGGCCCAGAAGACACCTCAATTAAGGAATATGCCTCACATCATAAGAAGAACTCCTATATGGCTAAAGATATGGGTTTGTATGTTAATGGGGAGGCGCGTGACACGTGTTGGGGTCGGGGTATGCTTCGCGGGTATGTTACGGGGTATGTTTCGGGGGTAGTATGTTTCGCGGGCGTGCAACCCGTGTGCCATTCTTAAACCTGAGCCCCCCAAAAAACACAAACCCATATATTCCTTAAGTACCCTAAGACCCTAAACCCTAAACCCTAAACCGCAGCCAAGGGGTATTGAAGACTCTGTGGGGTCAATGCCCGTTCAAGACAAAGACGGGCGGCAGTAGGCGGCTCAATCCAGCAGCGCCCATCCTGGAGGAATTAGAGGTTTTGGCTTGAGGGGTTAGGGTTTAGGGCTTGGGGTTTGGATTTATAGGGTTTAGGCACAGGGACATATGGGTGGTTCTTTAAATTAGGGTCCTTTTTGGGGGGTGCTTGTTATAAGAGCGCCAAAAAAGGGAACCTAATTTAGCGAACTGCCCGTAGGATCCTTAGTCAAAATAGATCCTTCGTCAAAACCGTTTCGCCCCTAAACCCCCAAATCCTAAACCCTAAACCTTCGGTTGATGCAATGGCCAGCCTCCCGCAAGTGAGGCATCCACTCTGTCTCTACTGCTCCCAAAGAACCCCAAAACCCCTAAATCAAGGAAAGGCTTTGGGATTCCCCCTGTACTAAGAGTCCTCAATAGGGATTCTAGTACCCCCTAATAAAATCCCTATGAAGGACGGTTGGTCTCAGTGGGAACATCCCAAGAAATGCCTTAAAATCAGAACAAGAAACCCTAAACTGTCTGCGAACATCCTCCGAAACCCTGAATATCGCAGATTGTGGTCTAGGAGCTCTGCGACCTTCAACAAAACATCGCATACACGAATCTCATCCTCACACTCCTCTCAGGGTAGTTAGTCTTCAACTGTAGGTAAAAGAGTTCCAGGTATACATCTCTGCTTTGACGCAAAGCCCTTCTAACATGAGCTGTAGAAGCCCCAACCCCAAAACCCGAACCCTCAACTCTGGGAGTTAGACCTCCCTGACCCTAAACCCTAAACCCTAACCCCTAAACCCTAAGCTCTAAACCCTGAACCCAGGGGGTCGTGGCTCAAGGTTAGAAGCTTAGGGCAGAGCCCTGAAACGTCCTCGCTCTTGCAGCTGACCATCTGTGGGCCCAGGAAGCAGCCACCCACGTTGCCGCAGGAAAAAATCACGCCCGCGACCTGCAGCTGTTCGCCTAGAATCTTCAAAGTTTCGGGAAACCCTCCGAAACCCTGAGCCCTCAGCCCCAAACCCTATAGAGGATTCTCGGACAAACGGGAAGTCGCGCAGGGCATGCAAACAGTGCAAAGAATCAACTGGGTCCCCGCCTCAGGTGCAACCTAAACCATAGCCCTAAGCATGTACAGCCTGTTTGACGGGATCTCTGTTGGCTGAGTGATTGCAACGCACTTTCACAAGAGCTCCTCCATTCTGGGGACCCCTAACAAAGAACCCCCAAGTACTCGGATCACCCTAGAATAAGGACCCCAGCAAGGTACCCCGAATTTGGGAAACCCCCATTCAATTAAGGGGTGTTATCGTCTCTTGGTAGCACCTCTTGCATGTGACGATCTTGCGAACATGGTCTTCCAGAGCAACGTCGTGTCTTGTCAGAGACTCCGTTTTCTCCTTAGTTAAGGAATATGTTCCTTAAACCGCCGAAGGAGCCCTAGTGTGCTTTAAGGAACATTCCTTAAACCCATACAAGGGGCCCTGCTCTCATTTAAGGGATATTCCTCAACTAAGGGGTATTGGAGTCCTTGGGTCCTGGAGATGCATACACCCTAAACCCTAAACCCCAAACCCCAAACCCTAAACCCTAACCCTAAACCCATCGCCCCCAAAAAGCTTGCACGCCGGCTGTGGCGGAAGAGGTCCAACTCCTCGGGCGACGTCCTCATAGGCACCCCACTCTTCTCATCGGCGTCGCCAAGGCTCCCCCGTTTGGGGTATATTAGGGTTTCGGGTTGATTAGGGTTTAGTGTTTAGGGTTTAGGGATAATTAGGGTTTAGGGTTAGTTAGGGTTTAGGGTACAGTAGGGTTGAGGGTATAGTAGGGTTTAGGGTTTCGGGTATTTTCGGGTTTAGGGCTTGGGGTTTACGACGTCTTCCCTCTGCTTCTCCATCTTCTGCACGGCTCGCTGAGTGGCACGTCGCTTGTGTCAGCGGGAGTATTGCTTTTGGCATCGGCAGGGCCACCGCTTGGAAAGGGTTAGGGCTACGTAAGACCTGAGAATAGGGCTTTTGTTGTGTTGCAGTTGTTCAAACCCTAAACCCTAAACCTAAACCCTAAACCCTAAACCCTAAACCCTAAACCCTAAACCCTAAACCCTAAACCCTAAACCCTAAACCCTAAACCCTAAACCCTAAACCCTAAACCCTAAACCCTCTATATAAAGAATTCCACCATGTAAAACTCTAAAAGCCCTTGGAGCCCCATGGGTTTCAGGTCTAGGGCTACCCCAACCCCAAACCCAACCCAAGTTTCCCAAGCACAAAATTCCACGTCCAAGCCCTGAACCCTGGAAACCCGTCTCCAAGACCTCATCCCTAGAATTCGAGGGGTTTGGTTTTGGGGGTAAGAAACCCTGAGCCCTAAACCCTAAAGCCTAAACCCTAAAAAATCTGCCAACCCTGAGGCCTGAAAGCCAAAACACAAAACCCAAAACCCTAAACCCTGAGGGGCGCAATCGAGAAATAGTTGCGGGGCCCCGGCAGGCTTGCTGATCAGCGGGATGCGCATTCGCTTCGAGGCCACCTGAAATTTTCAGAGGGTCTAGGGTTTCAGGCTTAGGGTTTTTGGGGGGATATACCGAACAAGGGTCCCCATGGAGTTTGGGGTGAACTCAGAACTCCCTAATTCAAGCATGTTTCGCTCTCCTGATGTAAGCCCTAAACCCTAAACCCAAACACCCAAACACCCAAACACCCAAACCCTAAACCCTCAACCCTCAACCCTAAACCCTAGCCCAATTCACCTAAAGCCCCTACACCCCAACAAGCCCACGTTTAGGGTTTAGGGTTTAGGGTTTGGGGTTTAGGGTTCCCCCTTATATGCACAGTCCTTAATAGCGGTTGTAGTAGGGGTACTAAGACTATAATCCCTGTTAAGGACTGTGATGTTAAGGGGGAACATCCCAATGCAAGATTCGTATCCTATCCCCAGAAGGACATGCGTGCACTCACCACATAGCCTAAGGACAAAAGGTTTAGGTTTTAGGGTTTAGGGTTTAGGGTTTGGGGTTTGGGGTTTAGGGTTTAGGGTTTAGGGTTTAGGGTTTAGGGTTTAGGGTTTAGAATCTCAAACCCTTAGGTTTTAAAAGAACAGAATCAGGTGTGGCCTTGTGCTCGTGGAGTCCAAATGGGCTTTTAGGATTTAGGTTTGCTCCGGTCCTAAGGGTTGTAGGAAGAGGTGTGCAAAAACCCTAAACCCTAAACCCTAAACCCTAAACCCTAAACCCTAAACCCTAAACCCTAAACCCTAAACCCTAAACCCTAATTAAACCCTAATGTGTGTTGAAAGAGGATAGAAAGGATGATCTGCTCCTGACCGGGGCTCGGTGTCGCAGTTGATGCGGAAAGTGCCTTGGCGCGCAAAGAAATCTAGGATTTTGGGTCTAGATCCCCTGAGCTAAGACCTACACCCTAAACTCCAAAGACTCTTATTCCTAAACCCAAACCCCAAACCCCAACCCCCGAACCCTAAACCTGAAGCGATTTGGCATGAGGTCTTTACTGCATTTTGGGGCCTAGGGTTCAGGGTTGAGGGGGTAGCCTAGACAGTGAATAGTGGTTTGCGGTTTGGGGTCTAGAGCTTACTAGGGTTTACAAGGGATGACCCTGGATTCGGACATTATGGGCTCAAAGTGTCGGGTTTTACGAGTTTACGGGGTTTGCGGAGATACGCCGAAGATCGGGTAAACCCTAACCCTAAACCCTAAACCCTAAACCCTAAACCCCAAACCCTAAACCCTAAACCCTAAACCCGAGGCCCAGGACTTACCGGCCGACGGTTACCCGCATCGACTTCATCAGTGTCCAGAGCTGTCTAAGACCGCAACCCCCAAAATCTGCCAAGGAACCCTGGAACAGGAGCTTTCTCTAGCTGGATATGGGGGTTAGCAAAATTCTTGGCCCTTCTAGGGTCCCTATTTAGGGGCCTTAACAGTTGGAATAAGGTTCTGGGGGGATATTCCCATATGCTTATATAGGCAAGGGCCGTAAGGGAAAACTGTTACTAACTATTTCGATCCCTTACCCCAAGCCCTGAAACCCGAAACCCCTCTCTGTATCTTCCGCTGGGGCACAGCTGAAGTCCCCAGGCTTTGCCCACGCGAGCGCCAATGTGAAGACAATACCCGTGGCATAGAAGATACAGATCCTCCAGTTCTTGCCTCAGATCATTTTGGGCTTACGAGTGGAGACCCATCCAAGTTGGCACAGAGAAAAATAGACTGGTAAAGGCCTGAATGGGGTTGCAAGTACTTTTTCCCCCTGAACCCTAAATAAACCCTGTAAGGAAGCAAATAGACTTGTAAATGGGGTTGTAAGTACTTTTCTCCCCCCTGAACCCTGAATAAACCCGATAAGGGAACGAAAGGGCGATATGGGAACTTCAGGGACCCTGGGTTGAGGGTTTTAGGGTTAGACGTGTCATGACGACATCTACGAACAAATTAAAATATTTATATATATGTATATATATATATACACATCTGTATATATATATATATACATATGTGTATGTATATACATATATATATACATATGTATATATATATATACATATTGTGAGCAGGTCAAAGCATGCATGGAGTGCTTGCTTAGTGCTAGTGCAGCTTGTTGTTTTCCCTTGCATGTGTAGTTTTGCAATTCGTAACAATGCCAATATTTTGGCTCAAGTACCGAGCTTGTGCCTTTGAGCACGGTAGTTTCGTACAGTAGCTCTTAGGTTGCTGTGCGGTCCGACCGGACGCACTCAGGCGTAGCTGCGCAAGTGCTTGAACTCGCGAAGTCGTAAAACAGCGTGACCGGGCTGTGATTGCATTGGCTTAGTGCAAGTCCAGTGCTGGTCGACTTCACAATTGGGGGCTGTTCTGGGAAACGTACAGCTCTTGTGCCTACGGCCCGAGTGGGCAAGCATTGCTTTGCTTGTCTGTCGCGGTCCGTGACCTGGACGCGTGGACTGTGTGCCACGCTTGCGGCCTGTTAACCAAGGCGCGGCGCTTCGTGTGCCACGCCTGCAGCCTGCTAACCAAGGCGCGGCGATGTCCGCAGAGGTTGCAGGTCAGGCCGAGGGGGTCACCCTCCTCGAAGCGATCGAGGGTGGTGACGTTCCCTATCCCGAGCGGATGAGCTACGTCGCTTGGCTTAAGTGGCGTAGGGAGACCGGCAGCCGTCCGTTGTCCAAGCGGGATGGGGTCAGCACAACGCCAGAGCAAGAGGCAGCCCTCTGGCGAAAAGTCATGAAGTTCCTCCATGACGCCGAAGGCGAGGACGAGGAGGAAGAGGAAGAAGAAGAGGACTCCGAGCTAGTCCCTGAGGCCTCGGGCGCTGGAGGCGACAGTCCGCCGCGGGTGGACGTCAGCGCCGCGGCTAGGGAGCTGGCCATGGTCCCTACCGGTGCTGCCTATGTCCCTGCTACGGCACCAGGGTCCCGCCCGGCGGGACCGTCCGGTCCGCCGTCGACAGCAGGTTCAGTGCCAGGCACCGCAGAGGGCTCGCAGGCGGAGCTGCGCGCGATTTTCCGTCCAAACCAAGAACCGGTCGCGGACTACTTGACGCGCGTTTCGCGGATTGTCCTCGCGCTCAAAGCGCATGGAGTCACGGTGAGCTCCCGTGACCTTGACGCCTTAAGCACCAAAGCCACCCTCCTTGCGGATGAGTTCTCCAAGATAGGCGGGGACTGGCATCCGACAAAGATGGTCCGTCGGCTGCGGACCAGGTTCTCGGTCGCGGCTTTGCGCGGTGGCGAGGACCCCGAAGACGCAGAGGAGATTCAGCGTGAAATCCAATGCATCGGGGAGCTTATCCTCGCGCTAGGGGGGAAAGAAAGCTCGAGCCAAGAGAAGGTTTGGAGCTCCCCGTCCGATGTGCCAGTTGAAGCCGTGGGGCCGCGTTCCCCAGGGCTCCCACAGCCTGCGACCGCAAGTGGGTTGGGGGTAGGTTTGGACCGTGGAGGTTTGCACACTGCTGAGGTGGCAGGTGGTCCTTCCGCGGCCCGTGACCTGGGCGCGACGGACGGCGATTCCCCTTTGCGCGCAAAGCTCGCGGCGCTGGAGATGGAGATAGAAGCCCTGAAGCGAGGTTCAGACGGCGGAGGTTCGCAGACCGGGTCCCAAAACCCGGCGGGCGATTTCGCCGCCGCACTCGCCGCCCAAACTGAAGCGCTGAAAGAAGCGTTGGCGCAGAGGGGCGGGCAAAGCTCCATAACGACGGTCAAAACTGACCTCACGTGGCCGACGCTGACCGACGACAAGTCGGACGCGCGAGACGTTGTCCTGTTCTACGAGGAGTTCGAGGACGTCTGCGCGCTGGCCAACAACTGCCGCGGTATGAGTGCGCGCGAAAAGCTGCTAGCGCTACGCGGGCGCTGCCGCGGCTCGCGCATGAAGACGTACACGAACGCCTACCGCGCAGCGTGGAAGTCGGGAGAGGTTCTCTCCGATCCACAGGCGGTGTACGACCGCATCAAGAACAAGCACTTGATGTTCGGGGAGTCGCGGGAGGAAAGAGAAGTCCGCGTGGATGGTGAGCATGCCTCCCTCGCTAAGGGCAAGCTCACAGGCCACCAATTCGAGCCTTTGTTTGAGGCATCGATCGCGGACCTTGAGGCGGTGGGTCTCGGGAAGACCCCACGAGAGTTGTATCTCTCGTACCTCCGCAAGATGCCTCCGTATCTCCAAAAGGAGATACGGAGTGACAAGCGGTTGTGGCCCGGCGATCCCAAGGATGGCGGGCTGCGAGGGCCGCAGACTTGGGAGGAGAGCCACAAAGTCGTCTTGGAGTACGAACAGAGGGAAGCAGCGCACCGGGCGGTTTCCCACTCTGTGTACTCAGCGACCGGCTCTCCGAGCGCGGACCCGTCGGTCGCGCTAGCCGAGGCTCAGAAGGAGATTAAGAGCCTCAAGGCCGCCGCCAAGGCTGCTGCGAAGGGAGCAGCTGCCGCGGCCAAAGCTGGCGCGGACCAGACGTTCGCCGCTGCGTCGAAGGGAGCTGGCAAAGGAGCGGACAAGAAGATCTGCTTCCACTTTCGCGACCACGGGAATTGCCCGAAAGGGGATGCCTGCCCGTACAGCCACGACAAGGAGCTCCGCAGAAAAGCTCTCGCGGCCAAGAAGGGTGACCAAACCTTTGCCACTGCGAAAGGTAAGGGCAAGGGGAAGGGAGGTGGCAAGGCAAAGGCCAGCGCTAAGCCTAAGGCTGCGGCCAAAGGCGCGGCAAAGCCACCAGGCACTGTTTGCCCCTTTTTCTCCAAGAATGGGTCGTGCAAGAAAGGAGCCAGCTGCGACATGGTCCACAACCTGACGACCTCAGGAGGGACGCCGGCCTTGCCTGCCAACTGGGCCGCGCCCTCCGGTGCTTCCATGTCTAACCCCTTCGCCGCGTTCAGTGTCCAGATAGGCAGCTCAGGCGTCCAGGCAGGCGTCTCAGGAGCCGCAGGACGCGCCGCGGTGCAGCAGCACGCGCTTCCGTTGAGCAAGGGCGGGCGGGACAAGTTCGCCACCCTGGACGATCTGCCGAAGGACTGGTGGAACCTGGCGGACAACGAGCCAGGAGGCTACCAGTACAGAACGGTAGTCCAGGTGCTCGATAAGGTCGAGTGCATGCTCGACGGATGCGCTGGCGCAAACCACGTGACAGAGGAACTCGTGGTGGGCATGATGAACCGGGCTGCAGAGCTGGGGATCGGCACCGAAGATCCCGGCTTCCCGGTCGTGAGACTCGAGAAGTGGGTCCACCCCGAATACGTGCATGGCATTGCTTCGGGAGCCCCCGTTCCTCTGAAGGGGGCAGCAGTCTTGCGCGTCACGCTGCTGGAAGGCAGGACGGCGGACGACTGTCGCCCCAACACTGAAATTTTCGTGCGATGCAAAATCGCAGCCAGGGGAACGTCCGATTGGCACGGACTGATCCTCGGCGGCAGAGCGTTGGACTGCGCCGGAAGGATGGGCCTGGGCTTCAGGCCGGGTCCCGACTTTCACGTCCTCGACACGCTGGGAATCAGGATGCCCAGATGTGAGGATCACAGCAAGACCCGGAAGGACAGGGCCTACGCCTTCGAAGCGCGGTTGTCGAGCCTGGACGACGCGTCATGCACCGAGCCTGGGGGCGGAAGTCGGGAGCTCCTCCGCTACGACGGGGAAGAGCCGCTCGAGCTCTCGCCAGGCGACGGGGTGCTGGTGCCAGTCGTGCGGGAGCCAGGAGTCTCCGCAGAGGGATCCCTGTCCGAGGTAGTGCTTCCGGTTGAGTGCGGGGTCGAGGCCGTGCCAGGCCTTTGGCCCACAGGAGAGGGTAAAGGGTTTGTGCTGCTTGCAGCCCAAGAGTGTGACCACTCTCTCCAGCCGGGCGAGGTTGTTGCGGAAGTGCGTTCCGGCCTCGTTAGCACTGCGGCCTGTGGTTGTGGCGCGGTTGAGACGGTGTTCGAGTCGGAGCCGTCTCCGCAGGCATGTGCGGATTGTGGGGTCGCCGTTGCCTCGGTTGACCACGACCCGTGCTTTGCTTGCGGGTCCGCGTCCAGGGCCGCGGCAAGAAGCTTCCAAGGTTGTTCCTCGTGTGCGCGGTCCTTTGGGCGGCTGCGTACCGGCGCCAGGATCGGTGTGCTATCGGTCCTTGCTGCGGTGACTGTTCTCGCTTCGGTGTGGGGCGGGAGCGGCCCGGTTGGGCGCCCTGTTGAGGAGCCTGGAGTGCTTACTTGCTTGGACCACCTTCCAAGCGTCGACAGCTGGTGGGAGGCGCCGGGTGGTTACGCGTCTGTGTGGGGTAGGCGCCCTGCGCAGAAGGACATCGGGACTCTGGCGGTCGAGAAGGCGCCTTACGAAACGTGCTTGCTTCAGCGCGTAGGTGAGGCGTGGCGTCTTTGGGACACGAGGGATTTGCGTGTGGCGGAAAGCGTTGCGTGCAGCGACGAAGTTCCCGTCACCGAACGCCTCGCGGTCTTTAGGACGCGCAAGGGGCCACGCTGGGCTGGTTGGCGTGAGGGATCAGCCACGGCTGGAAGAGGCGCAAGTGACGCAGTGCGCCCAACAGACGCGGTCGACACGGCGCGCTGCCCGAGCTATCATATCGTGGAGAGCTGGGATATCGACAAGATGATCGAAGAGCCTCCAACGGACTACTATTATGAGAAGCTCGCGGCAGATATGCGCGCCCGGCACCCTAAGGCGTGCCCGCACCTCCTCGACCACCTCGTTTCCTTAGAGGGTTTCCTAGACAAGTCAATCTTGTTTGGGTTCTCCTTTGGAATCAGCAAGGCCGAAGTTTGTGTCTCCAAAGGCAAGCTCCTGGGACACAACATTGGGCGGGACGGGAGTTCGCCTGACGAAGAGCGTTGTCAGGCGGTGATTGACTTTCCCCCGCTCTGGGAGAAGCTTCACATTCAGCAATTTTTGGGTTGCGCAAACTGGTTGCGCGGCTACCTGCCTGTTGAGTATGGGCACGCAGCCAAGATTTTAGGGCAGTGGCAGAAGCCAGGCGCCGTCTTTCCTGAAGGCGGGCTGGGCTCAGCCGCCACCGAGGGTTGCAAAGCCTTTAAAGCGATTAAGCGCATGATGCAGAACCGCATCAATTTGGCTACCTTCGATGAAGCCTCTGCTGCGGATGGGTCGTGTCCCCTTGAGCAGATCGCGGATGCGTCGGGCATAGCGGTAGGGGGCAGCGTCGTGCAGATGACGCGTGACTTGAGCCAGCTCAAAGTGCTTATGACGCACTCGAAGAGCTTGACCCCCGCGCAGCAGAACTGGCCGCCCTTGATACAGGAGGCGTTTGCCCAGCTCGAGGTAAAGCGGGCGACACGCCGCATGTTTGGCTCTATTCGGACTCTGTGTTGGACAGATCATGCCAACCTTACCCGAGCGCAAACGTCGGACATCGGAATGGATCCGAAACTCGTCCGGTGGGTTGCGGAAATCCTTATGGATGGGTCCGAAATAAGGAGCCTTAGCGGTCGCTCAGCGACGCTGGGTGACAGTTTTAGCCGCAATCCCAAAGATCGGGATGCGCTCCTTGCGGCGAGGACGAAAGATCTCGAGGGCCTTTCGGGCCAACTCCGAGGTTTCGACCTGGACCAGTACCTCGGAGAGGGTACTGAGGGTGACGGACCCGTGCCCTGGGCGGTCGGCAACGACGCCGTCCCAGAGCCTGCGGGCCGTGTCCAGGCCGCGGCTGTGCCGATGTGCGTCGTCGCAGCCCTTCCGGTGCGCGTCATGGTTGTCTTTGACTACGCGCGTTGGAAAGAGCAGGACGCAGAGCTGACTGAGATCAGGCGCGTCTTCCAAGCGAGCCTCCCTGGAGTTTCTGTGGCTGTCAGGGGTTGTTGGGGTCCGTTTGAGGATACCGACGGGCTTGCCTCGCATTTTGATTGCGGGGCCGGCAGGCTCGCAGGGACCAAGAAGATCAAGCGGATCAGGGTCGACTTGCTTACTTCGTGTGCCAAGGTTCTTAGGGAAGCTTCGGGGTTTCGACCGCAGTTCCTCGTAGGACTTGGGCAAGGCGGGCTGGTCACAGCCGTCCTTAGGTGGCCTTTGGTTGTTGAGCTCACGCTCCAAGCAAGGAACCTGCAGCGCAAAGAAGCTAGGGCTGTAGGAGAGGCTTGGGCAGGCATCAAGGCTATCTGGGCGGTGCGGCCACGCCTTTGGCGCACGCAGCAAGGCCACTTGGAAGTGGCCGAGGCTTGTCCGGAACTCAAGAAGGATTTTCCGGAGCCTCCCCTGCGAGGTTTTGGGATCGTAGGGAAGCAGGCATTGGGGGCGGAGGTTCTGCGGTCCTTGAGGCTGGACGCGGTTCGTTCCATCGATGATGCCAGCATTAGAGGGATGCTGGACGAACCGTCACGACCCCTCTGGGACCATGAGGGTCTATGCATCTGCGGCAAACGGACCTACCTGTTTTCTCGCTGCCCCGCCTGCATCGAGAAAGAGGCAGTCGATACCTCGGTAGAGATAGCCGAGCGGGAGGAGCTCGAACCTCCGCTTGAGGGCGACCTTGAGGCCCATGAGGTGGGCCTAGAGGTCAACTCCGTCCTTACAACTTTGGATAGGACAGGAGGATTAGTTAGGGTTAGGTCCTCAACCATCCAGCAATGGGCGGTAGGGTTCAGGACTACGCCCAAAGATTCTCCGGTTCCCACAGCATATGGCATGCTGAGTGGGAAGATATGGAAGAAGAGCCATTCCATGAAGCTCAGCCTCGGCTCCCAGCACAAGGATCTTTCCAAGTGGGGCGATGCGAAGCCTTACTGGACCACATGGGTGGTCAGAGAAGATGGTGCTGTGGTGGCGGGGCACAACTGCTCGCCCCTGAATGTGGTTCAGGGCGACATCGTCGTGCATTGGTCGTCAGAAGTGAACTGGCACGGCCACAGACATGTCGTGAATGAGCAGTGTGAAGTGCTCTGGAGGTCTAATGGCAAGGAGGTTGCCTTAGACCCCTCCTTCGGCAAGCTGATAGCCCTTGTGGGTAGGGTTACTCAGGTCATTGGCTGGCGGGCAACCGGAGAAGCTTCGGATCCCCGCAGTTCTACCCGGCAGGCGTCAAGGGTCCTTGCTCATTCTCTTCGTCCAACGAGGGCGTAGAAGGGCATTGGACCGCGGGCGCTACCAGTCGCGGAAAGAATGCCAATGAGTGCAAGCTGAAGGGTAGAGTTTTGGCGTTTCTGGGTGAGGAGCACAAGGGCCCTGCAGTGGTTCTAGAGCTGTGCATTTGGGACCATTCCTCAACCAAGGTCAAGGTCGAGTTTAAGGGCGGTGTTCCGTCTTTGAGCCTGATCGCGGAGGAGGACGAAAATCGTCGTGAGCAGCTTGCGGTCGAAGCAAGGGACGCGGCGAACATTTCGGAGTTCCGAGTCACGGGATCCCTTCGTACGGCGTGGTACGAGGGTCAGCGGCGCGATCCCTCGTTGGCGGGCTCGACCCGCAAGCCGGAGCCGCCGATGGTGATATCCGGAGACGGGTTGCTTGAGCGCGAAGTGACCCTCAGGACGGGTCAAACCGTCGTTGTCCCAGTGGTTCCCAACGGGGCTGCGGGCGCGAATGGGGTGACCTGGCGCCGCGCTTGCTACAATTCAGTCCACTGTGGAGTCCTTGGGGCCCATAGGTCTGCTGAGGTTACCATCAAGCTGCTAGAGAGGGCAGTCTGGTGGCCCGACTTAGAGAAAGATGTGCGGACCTGGGTCGCCAAATGTCTCGCTTGCATTAAGGGCCGCTCTCGACCGACGAAGGTCGAGGCTCGTGCGGTCAAGTGTGGCGCCGAGACATGCTGGCAGGAAGTCAGCGTGGACTTTCACAGTCCGAACCGAGAGGACAGGGAGGGGCATAGGTACTCACTTACGTACTTCGATTGCCTCAGTCATGCTGTCCTCCTCGAGCCGATGAGGTCTCTGACTCATGCTGAAGTCAGGAGGGCGTTCGTGCGCTGTGTGCTTCGCAGCAGGACGATCCCGAGCCTCATCAGGTCGGATAGAGGGCCAGAGTTCAAGAATGCGCTCATGGCAGAACTCAGCGCTATGCTTGGGACCGAGTGGCGGTTCAGCGCGCCCTTGAGGCCTTGTGAGTTGGGCGCAAACGAGCGAGTCCACCAAGAAGTTCAAAAGGTGCTGGGGGCGGTCGTCAGGCAAGTCGGCGCCTCCCTTTCCGAAGCTTGGTCGGATTGGCTCGTGGTGGCGGAGTACGTCATAGACAACACTCCGGGACCCCACGGGTATACTCCGAGGGACCTAGAGCGGAGCTGGTCGCTCGCTCTACCACTTGAAAAGGACGTCTTGCGTGACGCCTTGCAGTTCGAACCCATCTCTGATTGGGCTCGGAGCCAGTTTAAGCAGTTCTCGGAACTAGCTGCTGCGGTCCGAGAGCACTGGACGCGGTCTTCAGAAGCGCGGGCGAAACTTGCAAACCGCCATAGGCGCACTGTGGACCTTAAGCCAGGCGACCGAGTGGTCTGGAACGCTCCGAGGGCCCGTTCAGAGGGGGCGGGGCGTGTGCCTTGGAAACCGGGTCTGACCGGCCCCTGGCGCGTGTTGGAAGTCAAGGGCCACAGGCTCACCTTGGAGCCCGTGTCGATGGAGTCGGGGGGTACTTCTTCCGCCCGGCGCGGCCCGATGGAGGCGCACGCAGAAGACTGCATTCTTGTCCCTGCGGATGCAGATGGCGCGGAATCCCGCGAGCCGGTCGTCTTTGAGGACGATGGAACCGGCGGGGACGACTTGTCTCGCCCCAGCTTAGGGCAGCAGGTTCAAGGCGACGCCAAGCAGGTGGAGTTCACGCTGACCAGGCGCGGGAGGGACTTCGTCCTCCGCCTTGGCGACCGCATCGCCTATCGGGGTGTAGGTGGAGGCCCGAAGGTGTGCAGGTTAGGACGGGTTACGCAGGTGGATGCGGCCCGTGCGCAGGTCGGCGTCCACCGCTATCTCCCCGACGCCAGCGGGGTTCGCGTCAAATGGCGGCTTGCATTTATCGCCGAGGACGGAGCGCTCACGCTCTCAGAAGGGACCCGTCCGGCCCACGAAGCGGTTTCCGTTAAGGAAATCATTTCCAAGATCGACCTAAACCGCGACGGCGTGCTTGCTGCAGCCTCGGCCAGAAAGTTGGACAAGGGAGCGTATTCGTTGCAGGACAGGACGCTCGAGCGAGCGTCTCGCGCCGGCACGAGTGTGCTCTCGATCCAAGAGGCCCTCGCGGACCTCTTGGTCGCGGAACCCCGCGAGTTGCAGCCTAGGGCTTCCCCAGAGTCGGGTGCTGTCGAGAGTTGGTTCCGGCAGTATTTCCTTGGAGGGGTTGCCGATGTCTTAGAGGTTGCTTGGGGTGACGCGGTCGTTTCCGACGCGGCTAGGAGGCACGGGTACAGGGTTGTTCCAGCTTTTGTGCAAGGCAGGCAGGCCTACGGGATTACCTGGAACTTGGCCGCAGAAGAGCACTTAGAGGCTATTAGCGGCGCTGTTTTGCGCACTGAGCCGAAGGTGCTCGTGATTGGGCTTGAGGGCAAGAATGTGCCCCGGGCTTTCCTCCAGCTAGTCGTCCGGTGTGCGCAGGAACGCACGCGCGCGGGCGCCCACGTCGCGCTGCGTTTGCAGGCACAAAAAGGCGAGTGGGAACCCTGGCAGCTAGAGGAGTGGGGCGCCTTGTTTGGGACGCTCGCAGAGCCACGCTGGCCTTGGGCCTTCGTGCGGGCTGACATATGCCAGTTCGCGCGGGCCAGTGGCCGCGGCAACCTCGTTGAGAGCGGGGCCCTGTGGCTCGCCGATTTCAGCTTAGAATCGGTAGGTTTGAGGTGTAGTAGGCCGGATGCGTTAGGCGCAGTGCAGCACAAGCACGTTGAGCGCGCGCAAGCTGACTACAACCTCATAGGGGCGGCTTTCTGCGCCTCGCTCCAGGACCTTGGTCTGAGGGGCGCAGAAGAGCTGTGCACCGCTGCAGTTGAAAGCTTTCCAGCCACTGCGGGTGCAGACAGCGCCGCGGCTGCGCCACAGCCCTCTCCAGTCGTTCCCCTCCCGGACGTGCGCTCGGGCGAGGACCTCACGCCAGCAGAGCGTGCGGAGCTGGATAAGGAGGTGGATAAGTATGCCGCGGAGAAGGAAGCGTTTTGGCGGACCAAGGCGGACGCCAAGGACTGGGATTCCGTCCGGGCTGACCTTGAGGTCTATGCTCTTGCGGGCGAGAAGGTCGCGGAGGATCCTAGGCGCACCGAGGCCTATAGAGACCTCGTATGGTCGGGTTTGAAGATCGAGCCTGGACCAACCAGACCCGGGCTGACCGATGCTGATATCGCAGCCGTCAGGGAGGTCATACGGCGAAAGGCCGCTGGGTTCTGGGTGGAGGACACCACCAGGACCACGGTCAGGAAGTTCGCCCATGACTGCATCCCCACCGGGCCGCCGGTCTCGTCCCAGCCTCACAGTCTGAGGGGCGAGTCCGCGCAATGGGTCGACGACAAGCTTGAAGAAGAATGCAAGCGGGGTCAGTTGATCCGCGGCAGCTCGGCTTGGGGATCTGCGCCGTTTCCGACCAAGGAAATGCCCAGCTACAAGCGGCATAGGAAGCGACGCTTGGTGGTTGACTACCGCCGTGTGAATGCCCGAATTAAGCGCTCCACGTACTATTGTCGGCGGGGCAGCGATGTGCTCGCCGCCGCAGTAGGTTCGGTTTGGTATACCTTCGTGGATGCGGTTAGTGGGTTTAATCAGATTAGGAACACCAAGCGTGCTCGCGAGGTGTTGGCCATTGTGGCAAGATCAGGGAAATATCTCCCTGTCGGCCTCACCTTTGGCCCGATTAACGGCCCAGATGATTTCAACTTTGTGGTTGATAGGGCCTATGCCCCCGGCAGAGGTAGGCGCCTTAAGTATACTAAGGAGTGGATAGCCTACGTGGATGATCTTACTGTTAGGACAGGTAGGGTCATTGATGGGCGGTTTTTCACTGACGCCCAAGCCGAGGGGGCGGTGCGCGAAGCGTGCGCCAAGGGAGTAGTCGCGGCTCCGCAGAGCGCGTCGTCTGCTCTTGAAGCCTTAGGCGTTCGCGGTGCGCACAACACCAAGCGCGCGAACCATGACGCGGCGCGCTCAGACCAGAATCACCCCACGCGCGTTCTGATGCTCAGGATGTTGGGGCTGTTCGGGTGTTTCTGTGTTCAGGGCGGGTATTGTTGGGGCGGGCCGTGTCCCAGGTCGCCGGTCTGCGGGCAGAAGGATTTTTCGTCGTTCGTCGCGTGCAGCTTCGTTCGTTTGTCCCGCAGCCAGTGTTTTGCAAGCAGGCCTAGAGGTTCGGTCCAAGGTCGAAGCAGAAGCCGTGGAAGCCTTAAAGCCCAGACCTTAAAGAAACTCCCCAAACCCCCGCCGCAGCGGTTCAAGTGTGTTGTAGAGCCTAGGGTAGGTAGTCCCTCCCCGCGTTCGTGCCTGTGCACTGCGCCCCGCTGCGGGTCGCGACCAGACCGCGCGGGAGTGACCAAACGGTCGCCCGGACCTTCGTGGTCAACCACAAGGCCCCGCTGCGGGCCGTGCCCTGGCCGCGCGGGAGCGGCTGCCTACCACTACTGCACACCGGCCCCTTGCAGCGGGCCGTGTCCTGGCCGCTCAAGGGCGCGTCAGGTTTTCCTCGCCCGTCGGAGGTCCAGCAAAGCCGCGGGCCTCAGTGCCGCGATGGGCGGAGGAGGGTCGAAGGGCAGGGGCAAGAGCAAGAGCCCAGGCCCTAAGGGCCGAAAGGGAACGCCCTCGATCGACGACGTGCAGCGCCTGCTAGTCCGATGCATGCGGCACGGCGAAGGTGGCTGCAGAGGCCGGTTCGGTCCGGGCGGCCTCTACCCGGTTGATGAGTTGATCGAACAACTCGGCATCACCATCAACCAGTACAACCAGGCGGTCGCGCACGACGCCAACCAGCGGAAACCGAGGTTGGACACCTCGCACGCTGGTTTCCTTCGTGCCTTCCAAGGCCACTCTGCCGATTGTGGCCATCCGATGGGGTTCATGATGGAGGGCCTAAGTGAGACGGCCATCGACGACCTCATACATCGGTATGGCCCGGCCATGTGGCACGGCACGGACTTGCATGTCGTGCCAAGCATGGTCCAGAACGGCTTGATCCCCGGCGGCGGGCCGGGAGGCCGCCTCAGGGTGCACTACGTCCTAGGACACTGCCCCACGCAGTGGGAGGACGGAAGGCGCGGGTTCCGCCGCGGATCGACTTGCATAGTCGAGGTCCGACTGGCGGTCCTGCGGGACGCCGGAGTGCCCATCTATGCTGGAGCGGATGGGGTGGCCCTCACTGGCCAGATTAGAGCCACCGGCATTTCCCGTATCTGGGCACTCCCCAAGGGCTCGCCTGTCTACTCAGTCTTGATAGCTGAGTTGGAAGTGGATCGGTTGGTCCAGCATGTCGACCTAAAGAGTTTAGGCGACACCAGTGCGGGCCCCAACCCGCCGTTGGGGCGAGGACCGAAACTGGGCACGGTCCAAGCGTCCCAAGCTGCTGCGGCCAGCAGTGGCGCGGCGAGCTCCTCGACGGTTGTGCTGGCCCCTGCGGGCCGTGTCATGGCCGCGGGGGCCGCCCAACCTGTTCCCCCTCCGAAGGCCGCGCCTAAGGCCAAAGGGCGTCCCTCAGGGACTCCTAGGACTTCGATCGTTCCAGCGAAGCCCAAGGTGTACCCTAGGCGCAACGTCCCTGGCCCCAACGTCCTCGAGGCCGAAGACTCGCTCGAGGAAGAGGCAGCCCAAGAAGCTGAAGGTGTCGAGGAAGATAGTTCCAGCTCGGATCTTCCCGACACGCGGGCGCCTCCAGCCGCGGCCAAGGTGAAGGAGGACGAGGAGCCCGCTAGTGGGGCCCAGGCCGAGAGCACAGAGGAAGGAGTCCTCGTGCTCGGCCAGTCGGTGGTCACCAGCGCGAAGGAGTACCTCGCGCGGTCCGAAGCTCTTCTGAGAGCGCAGTCGAGAATACTGGAGGTTGCGGGAACCGCGATGGTGAAGCTGGAGAAGATCACCAAGCGTGAGGAGTCCCTCAAAACACTGCGCCGAGAGGGGGAGAGTCGGGCGGCCGGGGAAGGCGCCGACGGGGAAGAGGTGTCTGACGATGGTCAGGACGCCCCCGGGGTGGCGGGGTCGAGCAGTTCCGCCAGGCCTTCGGGAGGCGGGACCGCCCAGTCCGCCTCGACCTCAGAGGAGCCTCGCCCCAACGCTGACGGCCACTACGGATGTTCGGCTCCGGGATGCGGGCTGGCCTTTGAGTCGCTGGTGCAATACCACTTGCATCAGGCGGCCTGCCATGGCGCCTCTCTTCCGCCCAACCTGGGGATCAGCCCCTCCGCACCTCTTGACCCTTTTCGTCAGGACTGGCGGGGACGGCTGTTCCGCCGAGGAAAGGACGGTGGGTATGGGGAGGTGCCCTCCGAGTGATTAGGTACCACAAGGCCAACGGGTACGATCACTCCAGGGTCCCGCTCCTGAAGCGAGGGGACCGAATCCAGCTTGAGGATGGATCGCACCACATCTATGGTGGTAGCCATCCGCCGGGGTGGCTTCGCGACGACCCCGAGCTGGACCCCCCTCCAGAGGGGAGCGATGGAGGGTCCACGCCCAAGAGCGAGCCCACGGAGGAGGCCGATCCCGAGCCTCCGCGGAAGGCCGCTCCGCCCTCGAGCCGCCGAAGGGCGACGTCCAGCGACGCCTGGCCGAGCGTCGCTCCAAGCGAGATTACTCGCCGGACCTGGTGACGCCTCTTGACGATCTCCATGCCAAGGAGATCGACTCCTTCTTCGCGGGCGACCCAGCCGCGGATAGCCTTGACGTCATTTTGATGCGCGCCGAGGTTCGCACTGAGTCCCACCTCAACGTCGGCCGGGAGCGAGAAGAGCCCCTGGCCAAGGAGGAACAGGAGGAGGAGGCTGAGGTCGTCAAGGACGAGGAGGTCTCGGTTGAGATGGAGGCAGCCACCGCGGATGAGGCGGACGAGGTCGCCCTCCCAGCCAACCGAGCCTACGTCGAAGGCCGCTTTTACCCCTACGGCAGCTGGCGGTGCTTCTTCTGCGAAGCCATCAACCCGGTTACCGAGGACCAGTGCCTCACCACGCACGCGGGGGGCCCGAATGCGGGCGCCCCGTGCGACGGCCGATGGATCAATGGGATCGACATCGGGTGGTGGGAGGTGGATCCTCAAACCGCGCCGGAGCAATGGCGGCGGAGGTTTTCTGCCGAAGAGCTTGAAGACCAACAAGCGCGGGCAGATGCCGCGAGGCTCCTCAGCGATGAGGAACTCGCTGAAGCCCTCCAGGCGGCCGAGGAGGCGCAGGCGGCCGAGCGCGCCAAGAAGCGGGAGCGGCGCCAGGTGGAGAAGGCGGAGCGCGATGATCACATCAGCGAGGCGCTCCGCATAGCAGGGTGGCAGTGCCCTAACTGCTATGAATGGAACCTTTCATTCAGGCAGCTGTGCTTTCGGTGCAGCACGCCTCTCCGCTTGGCAGAGGTCGTTTCCCGCGGGATCCCTGATCCGCGGCGCGGCGAAGAGAGGGACTCGGGCTCCGAGAGCAGCCAGGACGAGCTGGAGTACGAGATCCTTCTGGCCAATCGCGCGATGGATCAAGAAACGATCCAGCCTCTTCTTAGGAGCAAACACAAGAAGAGGGGCGGCAAGAGACGTCGCGAAGAGGCGACGTACGGCAAGGGCCGCGACCCTTGGAGTGCTTGGGCAGACGCCCGTGGCAAGGGCCAGGGCAAGCCGAAGGGCAGAGGCAAGTCCGATGCCAAGGGCAAGCCCAAGGGGAGGGGCAAGTACGCCTGGGGCGCTTACGCCGCGGGCATAGTTGCCGCGTTCCAGCCCCGCCCAAGCACAAGCTGGGTCCCAGCCTTCCCGTGCGGGTCGGCCCGGCCACCGCCGAGTGTTCCGCTTCCGCCGCGGACCCCGTTTTTCCTGGGTCGCGGGCTCCTCAATCGGTTGATGCACGCCCTCAACGGGAACATCAACGGCTGGTGGGGCCTGGCGGCTGCAGCGTCGGCGCCGATTGCCTTGCAGTTGCACCGCGGGGCTGTGCATGTTGTCGAGGACTCTATGCACGCGGTTGCAACGGTTTCGGCCGACGTGGTCGAGGAAATTGGTCACGGGGCGAGGCGGACCGTGTGGGTCGCCGGAACAGCCATCACTCTGGTGGTAGTGATCTTGTGCGGCGCTGTTCTGTGGTACGTGAGTCGTGCCGTTGCCAATCGCATTGCGCATATGCGACATGGCAACACCGCGGCCCCTGAGGCGCGGCTGTCTCAACTCCTTGGCTCTGAAGCGACGTTTGAGGTCGCGAGCTCCAAGAAAGGGGTGACCCATAAGGTTTGGGTGCACCTCAAGGAGGAGACAGCTGCCTGTGGCTGTCGTGCTTACCTGGCAGAGGGACGTTGCGGGCATTGCGATGCCGCGATGGACACCGCTCGTTCCCTAGGGTTTTTGCACGCGGGCCAGCGAGGCGCGGGTCCTGCGCTCACAGACTCCATTCGGAGTACCGCCTCCGAAGCCCTGGCTAAGGGTAAGGTTGTGTTGGGTTTGGGGAACAGTGAAGGATGTTTCTCCCAACTTGCGGCCAAGAGCCGCGGGCTCTCCTGCTTTCAGGGGCTCGCGGGTCGTGACCTGGCCGCGGCCCCAGCAGATGGAGTGAGCGCAGCCCACGCACATTCCGGCTTCGTGCAAAGGGCCGCCACTGCCACTGTGGCGCGCACGCCCAGCCGGAGGAACAAGGGCCCAGTTCCCGCTAGGAGTTCTCCAGTCAAAGAAGCGGAATTCCTTGCGGGCGGGCCATACGTTCAGGCCGCCCAAACGCTGCTTGGGTCTGGAGCAGCAGAGGATGTGATCTACATCCGGGCTTACAGCTTAGATTGCCCATCCTGCATCGAGGCAATCGAAGCGTCGCTTGGCAAGGGCGCAAGCGTTCGGATTGTCGCCGACATGGGACAATGCCACCGCACCAAGCTTCAGTGGCAAGCGTTGAAACGCTTGGCGGCCGCAGGTGCCGAGGTGAAGGTGGGTTGCGGCACATCCTTGCGCGACGCCTATGCTCGCGACGGCCGCGGGGCTAAGGTAGGCACCGGGATTCAAGGGCTGCACCATGCCAAAGCCCTTTGCCTACTGCGGCCTGACGGCGCGGTGGTGCTGATTGGGAGCCTCAATTTTACCACAAGCAGCAAAGCCAATGCGGAGGCAGGGCTTAAGCTTGAGGTCCCCAAGACGCACCCTGTCGCGCAGTCCTACATCGAGGATTTCCAGAGGGTGTCGGCTGAGGCATTCTCCCTCGATGAGGCGGTTGCAAAGCGCCCTCAGTTGGAGCGAGCCAGTAGCTCCAACGTTGCTGGCAACGCCACTCGTGCCCCCAACACTGCTCCACAGGGTATCGAGTAGGCTGCGGCCAGTTGGCGCGGCGTGGTATGCATCCACGCATTATCAGAGCAGGCGTTGCAGCACGGCACGTTGCTTCGCCAACCTTTTGCACTTTCTTTTGCTTGACTGCGGGCGAAAAGCCGCGGCAGGTTGGAAACCTGCCCATTTTGCATTCCCCGCACTTTTCTCCTCCGCCCTGCCTGTGGCCCCTCGTGCCGAGGGTGCTCTTTTGCAGGTGCTGCGGACCGTGTCCTGGTCGCGGCAGTGCGCTCGCCGAAGCACGTGCGAGCTGCACTGCCTGCGGCACAAGCAATGTGCGCGGCTCTCGCTGAGTCCGGTAGCCCGTAGGGTAGTTCTGGATAGGTGAGTAGCCGTAGCCGTAGCTTAGGGCCGGTAGTATGTACAGTGTACCATTTGTACCATAGCTTTGCACTAGCAGCACAAAGACCTGCCCAGTACTCTGGAGCCTCGCCTGCCTGCACAAAGGTGAGCGCTCGCGACTTGGGGTGGTTTAGGGTCGTTGAGGGCTGCTGTCGTCGTGCGTCCGTTTGGTAGTGCGGGCTGCCGCCCAAGCCGCATGCCAATGCTCATGATGTGCGGGCTCTACCAGAGTCGCACGCGACACCCTCGCCCTACCCCATTTGCCGCGTTGCTGAAGTGCTTGACGCACTATGAGCTCTTGATGAGCCGGAAGCCTCGGCTGAGGGGCGAATGTGAGCAGGTCAAAGCATGCATGGAGTGCTTGCTTAGTGCTAGTGCAGCTTGTTGTTTTCCCTTGCATGTGTAGTTTTGCAATTCGTAACAATGCCAATATTTTGGCTCAAGTACCGAGCTTGTGCCTTTGAGCACGGTAGTTTCGTACAGTAGCTCTTAGGTTGCTGTGCGGTCCGACCGGACGCACTCAGGCGTAGCTGCACAAGTGCTTGAACTCGCGAAGTCGTAAAACAGCGTGACCGGGCTGTGATTGCATTGGCTTAGTGCAAGTCCAGTGCTGGTCGACTTCACAATATGTACATATATAAACTTGTACACAAGCACACGCTGTAGGGCACTGGAGGTAGAACTCTGGTCCTGAACCCCCTGGGATCCTGAAGCGCTCACTCTCGAAACTCGTTCTAGATTGTTACATGCATACCTATACACATGCAAAAAACACATATACAAATATATACACACATATATATATATATATGTATGTATACATTTATGCATATACACAATACAAATATATATATATATATGTTTACACACATACATATGATGTGTGTTTGTATATATATATATATATGTATTCTGATGTTAACTTCCCAGTACGTGCCCGAAAACGTGAACCCTGAGCAGCTCAAGAGGCTCACGGATTGGCGGTGCACATGCCCATAGCACAGCCTGAGCGAGCTCAGGCTTCGGTTTTGGTTTCGTGGGGCTCGCGCGACCACGACTCTGCATCCGAAACCCGAAGTGTAGAGGATGGTTGGGAAATCAGCGGAATCGGGCGTATGTGGGCCAGTGGATGCCTATGCCCTCGGACTCAAAATCCCTGCAGACGACTTTGAAGAGGGGAGGGTCAACATGGCCCAGGTTTTGGGTTGCGGGTTTAGGGAGAAGCAGCCCGGCCGAGATTGTGTCGCGCCAAGGAAGGTTCTTCTTCTCATTCATATTGTTCGCACTATTTTCGATTATGAATGCTTGTACTATGAAGCTCGTTTCTATCAAGCATATGAAAATGAAGATGTTGTGATTCTGAATGCGGTTACGCGTCCAGAACATGATAGACTGTTGCTAATTTCTTCATGTTGTCCATTCATATTATGCTTGTGTTTGTGGCTGCGGCTTTAGATGTGGCTGCTACTGCTGTTGCTGCTTGCTGTTGTGCCTGTGAGTACCATTCCTGGCCCTATGGTCATTCTTGCTACTATTCATATGTCCTGACACCAAGACCCCCACAACTCTGCTCTAAAGCCCAAACCCTAAACTTAACCCTAAACCCTTAACCCTAAACCCGAAACCCTAAACCCTAAAACCCCGAAAACCACCTGCTCAACTGTAGGAAAGGCTCATGAAGCCGGAGGTGATCAGGACGGTGAAGCTCACCAGGAAAAGGGTGGCCTTGGCTGGGGGGATCGGGATGTGCCCCCTTTGTGTGAGGACTGTAAGGATTCTGATAAACCCCCTAAGCCCCCCCTAAGCCCCCTAAATCCCCTAAGCACCCTACGCTCCCTAAACCCCCTAAATCCCTTAAACCCCTACCAAACCGCTACTACACCCCTCCTAAACCCCCCTCAGGACTGTTAGTATAAGGGGGAGCATCCCAAGCCGGGGGGGGGGGGGGGGCCCTAAACCCTAAACCCTAAACCCTATAAGCCCTAAGCCCTAAACCCTAAACCCTAAACTCGGTAAACTTTCACCGAGGGCTTGACCTGGCTTGGAATTTGTGGCCATGCGGGGCCCTGTAGTGCCCTAGGGTTGAGGGCTTAGGGTCTTGATGAGTGTTAATTTGGGTTTAGGGTTTAGGGTTTAGGGTTTAGGGTTTAGGGTTTAGGGTTTAGGGTTTAGGGTTTAGGGTTTAGGGTTTAGGGTTTAGGGTTTAGGGTTTAGGGTTTAGGGGTTAGGGGTTAGGGGTTAGGGTTTAGGGTTTAGGGTTTAGGGTTTGGGGTTAACTCATTTGGGTATGTATTTTGAACTTTGAGGGGGGAGGGAGGGGGAGGACCGTTAGTAGTCAGCGTGCAGTAGTCGGAAGAACTTTGTTTGTGTGATCCAGGGGGGCACAACCTTTCGAAAGTGGATGCATGCAGTTCGGGGTAACCCTGCACTTTGTAAAATCTTGGGCACCACATGCCAAAGCCAAACGGCCGAAGCTGCAAGCAGGGCTAAAGGCCCTAAGGCCCTCTAACACCCTTCAAGAACATTGCAACGGCACTAATCCCTTAAAGCCCTAAACCCCAACCCCCCCCAAGCCCCCACAAAAGCCACCCCAGGCCGAACCCTAAACCGTAAACCCTAAACCCCAGAAGCCAGAATGCACCCCAAGCGTCGATCAAGTAGTTGTCCGACTTCTTGGTCCACTCGTTGATGGGAATTTCCGAGAGGATGGAGGAGCCGAACCTCTGGCGGGTGGACCCCTAAACCCTAGACCCTAGACCCCCCAAAACGGCTCAGTTCGGGTTTAGGGTTTAGGGGTTTGGCCTTTGGGTAGGCTGCACATGAAACCCATAGTACGACCACATGAAGGGAATATCCCGTCATGAAGATGTTTGGGGAGATCTGGGTAGAGCCGGCTTGAGCCGGCACGTACGAAACCCTCAGCCCTAAGCCCTACTTGGAGGTTCATGGTACTTACTAACCACTTATAACTGTACTTATAACCCTACTTATAATTGGGATAACCCCTCTAAGGCCCTTTAGGGGTATTATAAGTAGGGTTATAAGTACAGTTATAATTGGCTAGTAGGTACCATGAGCCCTAAACCCAGGGAAGGCCCAAGCACAACGTCACCCATGCTGCCCGACGCCTAGCAAGGCCAACCCCTGAAACCTGACAACTCCTGACAGCCTCTGAATCTCAACCACGGAAGCCTACAGCCGAAACGAGGCCCCGGCTCGTAGAAGGAACGTCCCGGCCCGTATTGAAGCAACAGCAGCGCGATGCCAGCAGTGAGCCAATAGATGAGCAGGGCCTTTGCTGCTGCCTAAAGCCAGATATAAGCCGCCTCTAATGATTCAAAGAAGCCTGCCCTTTTGTTGGGTTCTGTCTCTCACCCGTGACTTGGACGTCTCTGCCAGCACAAGATGGAGGTAGAAACCCTGCACCTTGAATTCTGACTAGCTCATGTCCTGCAACGAAACCCTAAACCCTAAACCCTGTAAGGACACGAAAACACGGAAGCTGGCCAAGTTGCACTGAAGATGGACACCACTGCCTGGACCAGGCAGCAGAGGGCTCAGAGACAGGGTCTGGGGTTCAAGGTTTAGGGTTCCGGTTTAGGGTTTAGGGTTCAGGGCTTAGGGCTTAAGGTCTATAGGGTCCAGAACTCGTACTCCGAGCCTCGGCATGCCACGGCACATCGAAAACCAGGTTAGTTCGGGTAGAGGGTTTGAGAGGGTTTAGGGTTTAGGGTTTAGGGTTTAGGGTTTAGGGTTTAGGGTTTAGGGTTTAGGGTTTAAGGTTTAGGGTTTAGGGTTTAGGGTTCGAAGTGCTGGGGTCCAAGGTGGCTGGTAGCTCCGGACTTTGCACTTGCCCCAACCCCCAGACTACACCGAAATGCCGTCGACTTAGGGGCTTTTAAAGCATCAAAACCCAAGCACCTAAGCCCAACGGGCGTTTAGGGCTTAGGGCTTAGGGCTTAGGGTTTAGGGTTTAGGGTTTAGGGTTTAGGGTTTAGGGTTTAGTTAGGGTTTAGGGGTGTAGGGTTTAGGGAATCTTCCCTCCCTAGCAACCCATGCTTCGGATGTGCCTGCGTGCCGAAAAGGGATGCGCTGGGTGCAGAGGGTGCCAGCTTGGCTTCGGGTCGACAGCGTACCATGAACCTCCGGCGGTTGTTCACAAGGAGTTTCGGGGTGTAGGGTTTCGGGCTTGGGGTTTAGGGGTTCAGGGGTTTAGGGGTTCAGGGGTTTAGGGTTTGGTTTTTCACGTGTTAGGTAGGAGATATTCAGCTCTTTAAGGGATATCGGCCTCTCTTGGAAGGAGTGCGCAGCAAGCCGTTGCGGGGTATGTCTGAACACGTCTGCGCTCGAGGTTTTACGATGGCAGCGTGTTGCTTCGGGCAGAGGGGCTCTCGGCGAAATGAAGAGCGCCTCTCCCGACATAAACAGATCGGAGCCCAACCTCTCTCCTCCACCATATCACCACCAACAATACCCTTACAGCCTAATCCCCGCCTCCCGGGACTAAACCCTGCAAACCCCAAGCCGCGGAGACATGAACGCACATCCCCTTTCCCTCCCTCTATCTATTAACCCTAAACCCTAAACCCTAAACCCTAAACCCTAAACCCTAAACCCTAAACCCTAAACCCTAAACCCTAAACCCTAAACCCTAAACCCGAAACCCTAAACCCTAAACCCTAAACCCTAGACCCTAAACAAACCCACACTGGTCTGGGTTGACAGATGCCGCCGGCATGCGACACCATGACCATGGCCAGGACAACGTCGGTGAGGATGAACTGCCACTCCTGGGTCTGTATATAGGCTTTAATTAGTGTTTAGGGTTTGAAGCGTGCCAAGCGGAATCGTGGTAGCCCGCAGACCTACCCACCCCAGGACTTCCCACTTACAACTCTCATGGAGTTGACAGATGCGGGGCGACAATATTTCCGTTTTTCTCCTGCCGTCGCGTTTTCGAACTTCTTGCAATCATCTTTTCATCCTTCTTTGCCTGTTCGGAGAAAGCCGGTGAGCTAAGCGCCAGAAGCATGTCAAGAAGAATAAACCAACCCAACTTCAAAATGAAACCATTAGACTATCCAGCCATGGCAATAATACTAGAAAAAGTATTCACCTGCAAAGGTAGATCTTGGGCGGGGCGAGCATAACCCTAAACCCGAAACCCTGACCCTAATCCCTAAACAATTTAGAGTTTCGGGTTGTGGGTTTGGATTTAGGGTTTCAAACCCTCAACAAGAAGCCCAAGTGGAACTCAGCGTGACTGACACCAAGGCTGTACAACTTGGGGCGCTGCGCACCTTGCCTACGCACATCTTCCGAGGTACTTGAAGTCAGGGTTTAGGGTACAGGGTTTGGGGTTTGGGGTTTAGGGTTTGGAGTTTAGGGTTTACGGTTCAGGGGGAGGTTGAGGTACTTAGGGTTGAGGGTGAGGGTTCAGGGATTCAGTTCTTGACAGGTCTGGGTTAAAGGGGTAGCAGCGCGGCAGGCAAGCACAAGAGGCACTGGATCCGGACTTGGAGGATATGCGTCACTCGATCAAAATACCTGTTGCCAGAAGAACTCTTATGTTTCCCTTATAAACCTGTAGAGACCCTAAAACACTTCCAAAGCAGGACCTTTAGACCGGCTGGACTGATCCCCCCCCCCAACCCCCCCCCAACCCCCCCCCAACCCCCCCCCAACCCCCCCCCCCAACCCCCCCCCAACCCCCCCCCCCAACCCCCCCCCCCCCCACCCCCCCCCCAAACCCCCCCCCCCCCCCCTCACCCCCCCAACCCTAAACCCTAAACCCTAAACCCTAAACCCTAAACCCTAAACCCTAAACTCTCAACCCTAAACAGATCGGCCCAGCAGCGGCGAACGTCGAGTCGGTCCATATCAGTACCGCCAGCTTGGTAGAAGTAAGCATCAGGTTGTAGATCCTTGGCCGGCTAACTTTCAGCCGAGGGTTTTGGGGTTTAGGGTTTGGGGCTTAGGGTTAGTCCTCCTCATGGCAAGTAGTATAAGGATTTAGGGTTTGAGGTTAGAAAGGAGCCAAAGCCAAGGATCATGAAATAGATGAAGGTCGCCATGTTGGTTGCCTGAGCGATGTCGGCCAAAAGGAACCAGCGCGCGAAGCAAACAAACTCAGAACCCTCAGCCTCTAAACCTTAAACCCTGACCCCCTAATCCTTGAACCCTGACCTCCAACTCTGAACTTCTACACCCTAAACCCTAAACCTGAACTCTAAACGCAAATTAACAAGCCTTAAGCCGGCACACCCTAAACCCGAAACCCTAAACCCCAAACCCTAAACCCTAAACCCCCAAACCCTAAGCCCCCAAACCCTACACCCCCGACCTGGGCTTCGTAACGCCAGGTGGCCAAGCACGAGCGGCCTTCTTTGATCAGACCGGTGACGGCCGCCAGGCTGATGTAACCTGCGCTCCTAAACCCTGCACAACCTCAACCAGGGGCTTGGTGCCTCTAACCCTAAACCCTAAACCCTAAACCCTAAACCCTAAACCCTAAACCCTAAACCCTAAACCCTAAACTCCTAAACCCTGCACTCCTAAACCCTAGTTGTTCGGGGTTTAAGGTTTCCTGCGCCCCTAAATCCGACACTCATAGAAGCCAAAAATGATGCTCTGTATAGTAATAGGATGACAATAACAGTAATACTCGCAAGAATCACAACTTTAAGGTTTAGGGCTTTTCAAGTCTGAGTCCTGGACTGGTTGGATTGAAGGGTTCGGGTTGCTTCCGCTTCGCCGTAAAAACAGGGGGCCTTAAGGGTAGAGGGTAGAGGGTTTAGGGTTTAGGGTGTATATTTGTAAAGGAATCGTAAGGGAATACCACTAGTAATTTTCCCCTCTATCACCCTGGCATCAGGTGCAGCCTTTGGCTGATCAGCCCTGGATGCTACTTTCTGCTACGGCTGCACTGGTCTTGGGGTTAGGGTTTAGGGCTTTGGTGGCTCCCCAGTTACGGGCTTCCCTCAGTGCCTAAAAGGATACCTGTTTTGGTTTGGTTTGAAAGGACCTGCTGGAAACATCACAGTTCGTCCTCTTCATCCTCTTTCCCATCTTCGTTCCTCCTTAGGGCTTAGGGTTTAGGGTTTCGGGTTTAGGGACGCCACATCCCTGAAACCCTAACAACTCCGAAGTCCCAGGCCAGAAGTCTAGCGCCGCAGGCCTTTCTCCATGAGCCCTTTGCTGCTGCTGAAGGGCGACACCTTGGGTTTTGGGTATCTTCGGTCTAGCCCGAAACCCTAAACCCTAATCCCTAAACCCCCCCAATCCTAATGAATCCTAAAAGCATAAAAGCTCTGCCCCGAAGCTGCCCAACCCCAAACCCGAACCCGGGCGGGGGTGAGGGGCTGTTCCAGAATAGCAATTCTAATGCAAACGGACCCAGGAAGCTGACCCCAAGAAAAGATCAGTACCCCGAAATACCTTTGAGGCAGGCCTAAACCCCCCCCGGCTTAGAAGATTTTGGCCCCCCCCCCCCCCCCAGACCCCCAGAATCCGCATTATTGACACCCCCTCTTTTTTCCACCCCTCCAAATTCCGGGGACCAAAACAAGATGAGGGGGGGGGGTTTATTACTGGAACCCTAATATTAAACCCCAAACCCTAAACCACGAACCCCAAACCCTAAACCCTAAACTCCAAACCCTAAACCCCAAACTCTAAACCCCAAACCCTAAACCCCAAACCCCAAACCCTAAACCCCAAACCCCCCTCTACTCCGCTCCGAGTCGCCATGGACGCTTCAGCCTCCGACAGGGCCAACCCGGCGTGGGCGGTGCGGAGGGCCCCTGGGCGACAGGTTGTACCCAGGGTTTAGGGTTTAGGGTTTGGGGTTTGGGGTTTAGGGTTTAGGTTTCCCAGGGCCAAATCTCCCCTTCATTAGGGAATACACATATATATATATATACACATATAGATATATATATATACACATATATATATATATATATGTCTATTATACACCTTGAACCATGAAGAGGTCCGAGGGTTTTCATGGGTGTAGGGCCTAGGGTTTTGGGATTTGTTGAGGTTCAGGGTGTACTTTGTTTTGTTTAGGGGTTCGGAAAGGTTTTTGCTAGAAAGCCAGAAACCGTCCTGTTGCCCCGTCCAGCGCGCAGCAAGTTTTAAACAGTGACACCTCACTGAAACGACTAACCGACACAAACTCTACACCCTGAACAACAAACCCTAAACCTTGTATACCCTAAACCTTATAAACCCTAAACCCTACACCCTAAACCCTAATCCCTAAACCCTAAACCCTAATCCACAAACTCTTTAAGCCCTAAGCCCAGAACTCGTCCCAGCCCTACCAGGCTGGCAAAGGCCGAGGCGCCGCAGTCGTTCCCACCATCGCCAGTCATCCCGGTCACAGTCTGCACGAATGTTCGAAACAGGCAGTGGTAGGGTTTAGGGTTTAGGGTTTAGGGTTTTAGGGTTTTAGGGTTTTTGGGTTTTAGGGTTTTAGGGTTTCGGGTTTTTGGGGTTTTAGGGTTTAGGGCTTGGAGACTTCACGATTAGCGGGCTCTGCTTTTCCGAAAAAAAGTTGACACATGCGCTTCAAGATTCACTGAACCTTTGGCGATAAGCAGTTTAAACTTGACTTTAGGATTTAGGGTTTTAAGGTTTAAGGCTTTAAGGGTTTAAGGGCTTAAGGGTTTAAGGGTTTAAGGGTTTAAGGGTATAAGGGTTTAAGGGTTTAAGGGTTTAAGGGTTTAGGGGTTTAAGGGTTCAAGGGTTTAGGGTTTGGGGTTTAGGGTTTGGGATTTAGGGCTTCGTGTGCATCTCAAACTGGGCACCCGGCCCCTTCTTCACCGTAACTTTGCCACAAGGTAATGACTTTGATTTTGTCCTCGGTGAGCTGTGGCAGCCCTAAAATAAAGCGTAAGGATCATTTTAGGGTTTAGGGTTTAGGGTCTGAGGGTTCGACCCAAAGAGCCCTAGAAACACCACTTGCTTAAGGAATAGTTTAGGGTTTAGGGTTAGGGTGTGGGTTTAGGTACCATGAATCTTCCTACAGACCCCTGGTATAGTGAAAGGTATATTCCTTTAAGGGGTATGAAGCGCTCTTGGGGTGAATTTTGTCCAAAGGGCCTAAGCCCACGAAGAAACTGACACATCACATGCGGATCCGACTGTGTTGAAGAACTTGATGCTGAGCGCAGAGCTCCAAGAGCGTTTCAAAGTTTAGGGCTAGGGTTTAGGGTTTAGGGGCTTGGCTTAGGGCTTAGGGTTTAGGGCAACAACAAGCCTAAGTGACGGAAAACGCAAGGTCTGTTCATGAATATTCAGGCAAGGCTCATCGGGCTTCATGCGGCCAAACACCTGCAAACGCACAGCTCACTCCCGGATCCCACCATGTCTCGAATCTTGGCTGCACTTAGGAGGGTAGCTATAAATCAAGTTTTTAGCTGCCTCACTAGGAACCAATGAACCCAAAAAGGCTAAGGATCTAAAGTTACAGTAAAGCACCACAAAGGAGTCACATCTCCACAGCCAAAACTTGCCCACATTTTGATAGCTCTGGTACAACCGCTGAAACCCAGAAGTCTAAATCTTGCATCGTGATTGCGAGGAAATGGAGTCATAATCAAGGCTCCAATGTGTGCCTGTGTGTCCCCCCTCTCCCTCCTCCTCTCTCCTCCTCTCTCCTCCCCTCTCCTCCCCTCTCCTCCCTCTCTCCTCCCTCTCTCCTCCCTCTCTCCTCCCTCTCTCCTCCCTCTCTCCTCTCTCCCCTCTCCTCCCCTCTCCTCCCTCTCTCCTCCCTCTCTCCTCCCTCTCTCCTCCCTCTCTCCTCCTCTCTCTCTCTCTCTCTCCTCTCTCTCTCTCCTCTCTCTCCTCTCTCTCCTCTCTCTCCTCTCTCTCCTCTCTCTCCTCTCTCTCCTCTCTCTCCTCTCTCTCCTCTCTCTCCTCTCTCTCCTCTCTCTCCTCTCTCTCCTCTCTCTCCTCTCTCTCCTCTCTCTCCTCTCTCTGCTCTCTCTCCTCTCTCTCCTCTCTCTCCTCTCTCTCCTCTCTCTACACATTGCAATGATAGTAGGGCCGGGGGACCGAGGGGACCGGAAGAGACGACCAGCACCCAAACCTTCAGCCAAGCTCTATGCCCCAAACCCTAGACCCTTGCCCCCTTAACCTAAACCACAAAAAACCCAACCACCTAAACCCTAAACCCTAAACCCTAAACCCTAAACCCAATACCCAAAACCCTAAACCTGAGCCCTGAACCATTCTGAACCCCAGGCCTTCACAGCGGGAAGCATCTCCGCAAGCTCCTCGCGCTGCTCGCGAAGCAGCCTCGAAACCGCTTAGGGTTGAGGGTTCAGGGTTTGGGGTTTAGGATTCAGGGCCCCCCGAGCCGACAGCCCTAAAAACCTCAATCCTCCAGGCCCAAATTCTGCTGAAGCGCAAGCCCTACGCCCCAAAACCCCAAACCCCGAACCCTAGACCCTAAACCCCGAACCTGAACCTTAAGTTGTGCGTCTGGAACTTTCTGGGCTTGCAGCCAAGAACCCTGCTGTTGCTGGCGTTCGCTAATTGCTAAACTTCCCTGACTTTTGTCATGCCCTAAACCCTGAAAACCTTAAACCCTCAACCCTCAACCCTAAGCCCTAAACCCTAAACCCTAAGGCCTAAACCCCAAACCCTAAATCCTAAACCCTAAGCCCTAAAGCCTGGAACTTCTGCTTGTGTTTTCAAAGGCATGAAAAGCATAGGGGTTTAGTGGGCACCAAGCCCTACAAGCCCCTCATTCCTTCATGTCAGCCCAAGCTCTAAACCCTAAACTTGGGATGTTCCCCCTTAGACTAACAGCCCTTAGTAGGGATTCTTGCACCCCCCTATTCTCATCCCAATTAAGGACTGTCAGTATAAGGGGGAACATCCGCAACCCTAAACCCTAAACCCTCAACCCTAAAACCCTAAAACCCTAAAACCCTAAACCCTAAACCCTAAACCCTAAACCCTAGAAGGGCCCACGCCCCAGAGCAGACAGGCAGCCATCGGAACGCGGACTGGCTCAGCGCAAGCCTCAGCTTGTGATCTTGCGAGGCCTTTAGTGCAGCTTAGGGTTCAGGGGTTGGGGTTTAGGGTTTAGCGTTTCGGGTTTAGGATTTAGGATTTAGGGTTCTTTTTTCAGGTCTAGGGTTTGTTGCTTAGGTTTTAGGGTTTGGGGCTGAGGGCTTTGGTTAGGGTCTCTTCTTTTGCTTCAGAACTGCAGCTCTTGGATGCCAGTGGGGTGTCCGTCGCACCGACCCAACGACCCGACGCGGAAAACAACTCTCTGCGGTTTAGGGTCTATGTGCTTCTTCTTGGCTTTAGTAAGGTTCAGGGTTCATAGGGTTTGGAGCAACCTGCAAGGAGGGGGGGATATACCCTGCCATAATTGCTCCAGCAAAGAAGGCCTCTACACCCCTCTCCTCCCCCCCCCCCCCCCCCCCCCACCCCGGAAAAAGGAAAACAGAGAGTCAATGTACCCAACATTCAGCTACACCTTCCCCCTTTGGTAAGAGTATATGACAGCTTCGTAAGGGGGAAGCCCCCAACCCAATTTGAAAATCCGACATCCTAAGCCTGAAATGGGAGTTTACGAAAACAAGAAGAGGGTTAAGAAGGGTTCCCTTTGCAGGGCCCACCTTATCCTACCTAGGAGATACTACTTGCCAAAGAATAGAAAGATGGGCAGCGATTGAGGCACCCCTAAACCCGAAACCCTAAACCCTAAACCCTAAACCCGAAACCCGAAACCCTAAACCCTAAACCCTAAACCCTAAACCCTAAACCCTAAACCTGCAAGCAGCGATTGAGGCCCTGGCTCAACCCCATCGCGCCTCCATGTCTGGGCCACGCCGTCCTCGCAGGGGGGACTAGGATGTGGTGGTTTGGGGGGTTTGGGTGGTTTTTTGGGGGGGGTTTGGGGGGGTTTGGGGGGGTTTGGGGGGGTTTAGGGTTTAGGGTGTGGTCTAGGTCTTCAGGGTTTTATTCTTCGGGTTTAGGGGTTGTAGGGCTTTTCGGGTGAGGGTTTGAGAGGTTTCCAGTTTAGGCCTTAGGAGAGGCCCCCACAACGCCCCTGTGACGTGCCGGTGTGCTCCGAACGCCAATCCCAGAGACTCCAATACCCCTTGATTAAAGGAATACTCCTATAACCATATAAGGAACCCTCTTATACTTTAAGGACTATTCCTGAATTAAGCGAGCCTCTTTTTTATAAGGACTATTCCTTAATTAGGGGGCATGGGCCTCTAAACCCTAAACCCTCAAACCTAAACCCTAAACCCTAAACCCAAACCCTAAACCCTAAACCCCATTGGAGTACCTGCGATGCTCAAGACCCTCAACACCTCCCAGGGTCGCACCTTAGTGTCCACATCCCTCCAGCGGATGCCGGTGTCTGGACTATCTGGGCACTCCCCAATCAGTACCTTGCAGCTGCGGGTTTAGGGTTTAGGGTTTAGGGTTTAGGGTTTAGGGTTTAGGGTTTAGGGTTTAGGGGTTGTTTGCAGGGCTCAGGCCCTAAACATCTCAGGGCCGAGGGTTTTAAGGCCGTTATAAGGGCTGCCGCCACACTCAACAGGGAACCGTTTTGCGGCACAAACGGCTTTTCAACACCTTGCTCCAAGGTGTAGACAGCGGCAACGGCAACGGCAACGGCCCAAAGAGCCCAATACCACTTAACTAAGGAATATTCCTTGAATCATACAAAGGATCCCTATATGGTTTAAGGAATGTTGCTTAATTAAGGGGTCTTGGGCTCTCTGGGGGCAACGGCAAGGACAAGGACAAGGTTCAGCCGTCCGCTGCGTACCTGTCTAATTTCTTCAATGGGTGCTCACTCTTCGGCACCGCCTATAACGTTACTAACTATTGCTAGCCGGAGAACTACTTATGACCGCTTGGGAAACCCGGAAAACTCCCAAGAGACCAGTCGGGATGCCTTGGCGTCCTCGGAAATGATTCCACCTCAGTAGCCGGCAACTTGGAAAGCGCGCGGTTTGAGGGCTTAGGGTTTAGAGTTTCGGGAAGTTCTGGTAGTAGTTCTCCGTCGAGGCTGCATGCCGGTGTGGAATCCCATATTGCCCATAACTTTGTTCTCCGCAACACAAAATGCTTCTAGGCCAACTAAGGATTCTTATCTACTTATGTTCAAAATATCCACAAGGCCCTCCTTGAAGAGGCCCTGTGCTTGACTTTCTGGCAAACCAAGGCACACTGGCGGCCAATGCTTACGCCGGTGGTGGTGTTGTCGCCCGTGCAAATGACACAGCTGATGCCTTGACTCTGCACGGGGCCCAGGGCCCGGGCTTAGGGTTAAGCGTTTGGCGTTGCATACGTTTCTGGGAGTTTAGGAAAATAGGGGGACCCCTGAGATAGACCCCCCACATAGTAGGCTTCCTTTATAATAAGGACCCCAATAAGGTACACCCCCCCCCCCCCCCCCCCCCCCCCCCTCAATTTCGGAAATCCCGAATATGCTTTCCACGACCTCCTCGACCACAAAAGTGGGCTATGCACCCTAAACCCTACACCCTAAACCCTAAAACCTAATTCTGGGGCGATCTGCCACATTGATGCGTACTTTGGGTCTAGCGCGGCTTCTTTTTTTACACAAAAGCCCCGCTTACATCCAGCAGCAGCTTGAGGTGTGTAGGGCTCATAGGGGAAAGGAGATAATTAGGGTGGTTCCCTAAACCCTAAACCCTAGACCTAAACCCTGAACCCTGAACCCTAAACCCTAAGCCCTAAACCCTAAGCCCTAAACCCTAAACCCTAGGCATAACTAGGGTTTGGGGTATAGGGGTTAGAAGGGCAGAGGGTTTGGGTTTAGGGGCACGGGAAGGGCATGACACCTTGAGGTTTGGAGTCGCGGGGCGGTTGCAAAGAAGCAAGATAAGGTAGGGGGAAGGAGCCCGGAACCTCTAACCCTGAACCCTAAACCCGAAACCCTAAACCCTAAATCCTAAGCCCCACAAGTGACAAGCCCTTCTAACCTTCGAGCCCTCAAGCCCCAAGGCCTAGAGGAAACCTGTAGTGCTTGGCGCCTTCATCCCTAGCGGCCCAAGAAAGGAAAAGGGTGCCTGTTTTTGTTCAATGGAGACATTACGGGATCCTACGCTCCAAACTTACTTCTCCAATAACCCAGGAATAAGAAAGGTTGAACTTTATTCTTCCTACTAAATAAATATACCCCAAAAAGTCTACAGTTCAGCTGTTGGCTAAATAAGTAGCCCCGAAATCCTAGACCATCAGCCCTAATCCCGAAATCAACCCGACAAACACCCTAAAACCCCTCGCCGCACTTTCGGGAAAACCCTAGAGCACAAAAACAACTAATCAAAAAAAAGAGCAACCGACAGCGGGGAATGAGGGTACTGCTGGGCGTCGTGCAGAGTCTTGTCACGCCCCCCCCCCCCCCCCCCCGCCCCCCTCCCGTAGGATCCTGTGGTTCAAGGTCTCGGGGTGGGTGGGGATAAACTAGGGTTAAAAGCTTAAGATTATAGAGCCTCAGGGTTTCGGTGCTAGGAATGGTCAAGCCTCCACCAGTTCTACAAGTACGTGACCGAAGACACCAAACCCAAAACCCTGTAAACCCATTCAACCCTACAAACCCTCTAAGCCCTGCAGCGCAGAAACACTAAACCCTAAAACAAACCTGTGAAACCTCTAAATCCTGTAGCACAGTATAAAACCCCATAAGCCCAACAAGCCCTATTAACCCCAAACACCCTAAAACACTATGAAAACCCCTAAAAACCCTAGAATAATTCTAGACGCCCTAACAACCCGAAAAGAAAAAACAAAAACACTATGAACCCTATAAGCCCAATAAACCCTAAACCCCAAACCCTACACCCTAAACCCTAAACTCTAAACCCCATAAGCCCAATAAACCCCGAAAACCCTGAATGCAGATGCCATGCCACCACCGAGCTTCAGCTCCTGCAAACACCAGCTCTGGGTTTAGGGGTTCTTGGCTTAGGCCGAGATTGATTCTGGATCAGGGCTTAGTGTTCAGGGTTTAAGGTTTAGGGTTTAGGGATCAGGGTGTAGGGTTTAGGGTCTTTAGGGTTTAGGGTTTAGGGTTCAGGGTTTAGGGTTTAGGCCTGTGCATGTAGACGGGCTTTCGGCTTCCGGCCACAGAGGTCGAGGGGTTTAGGGGCTTTCGGTTCAGGGGCTTGGTGCCTTTCATCCTAAACCCTAAACCCTAAACCCTAAACCCTAAACCATAGGCCGCCCGCGCCAGGCGGCGGCCGGTACAACTGAACGCTACCGCTTCGAGATCAGCTTGCTTTGCCAAGCAGATCGAGCTTGCCACACCTGATGCATCCCTGCTAGCCATAGGGCACAATGTAATAATGGATTAACCCTAAACCCCCGACGCGCGACCCCGGCGGGGGAGGTCGGGCCTAAGAAGCTGTTGCGCCCCCGCCAGGTTGCCCCCGCCAGGGTTGCCCCCGCCAGCCAGGGTTGCCCCCGCCAGGGTTGCCGCCACCAGCCAGGGTTGCCCCCGCCAGGGTTTGCCCCCGCCAGGGTTGCCCCCGCCAGGGTTGCCCCCGCCAGGGTTGCCCCCGCCAGGGTTGCCCCCGCCAGGGTTGCCCCCGCCAGGGTTGGCTTGGTCAGGGTTGCCCCACCAGGGTTGCCCCCCCCGGCAGGGTTGCCCCCGCCAGGGTTGCCCTCGCCAGAGTTGCCCCCGCCGGAGTTGCCCCCCGCCAGGGTTGCCCCCGCCAGGGTTGCCTCGCCAGGGTGACAGGGTTGAATGGGTTGGTCGCAGTTGTATCGGGAATTGGCCTCGCCGCCAATTCAGGAATCGTGCACCTATATGCTTCGTCGGTCCATTAGGTTTATACCTCACCTTGCCTCCGCCAGGGTTGCTAGGGCCAGGGTTGCCACCACCAGGGTTCCGAGGTTTAGCAGGGTTGCCTCTGCCAGGGTTGCCCCCGCCAGGGTTGCCCCCGCCAGGGTTGCCCCCGCCAGGGTTGCCCCCGCCAGGGTGGCCCCCGCCAGGGTTGCCCCGCCAGGATGCCCCAGGGTTGCCCCCGCCTTTTTTCATATTTTTAATCCACATTTTCTATCTTCTAATATTCCTTTAAGGAATTCCACTAATAATAAAATAGCATTTTTCCTTTCATTATTATCGGCTTCTCTTCTTTCTCACATCCAGATAATGCATTAGAAGCATGTGGGTTACTTACTTCTTTACATATCGTACCTGAATGGTATTTCTTATGCCAATTGCTATGTTAAAAGCTGTACCAGATGAAAATGCAGGATTCATTATCTTATTTACTTCTTCTTCATCCTATTTTACTTTATGAGTAGTCTTTCAATGTCACTCTATTCTATAATTAAGACGTCCAGTAGATTTAATGGTTTTTATCGCAACCCCGCCGGGTTGCCCAGTTTTACCCCTGCCAGGGTTGCCCCCACCAGGGTTGCCCCCGCCAGGGTCGCCGCCGAGTTAGGGTTGCCCTTGGCAGGGTTGCCCCGCCAGGGTTGCTCCCAGGGTGACATTGCCCTCGACGGGCTGCCCCGTCAGGGCTCCACGCCTCCTCACATCGCCTACTCAGGAATTGTGCACCTTCTCTGCGACGGCCCTGCCCACCTCGTCCTCCTCGCGCGCTGGCGAGGCTTCGTCGTCCTTCTCTATGAAGTTTTGTTTAGTTGCCGAGCAGGGCTTCAAGTGCCATATGGGCCCCGGATGCTTGAAGGGCCCTTTCCCATTAGTAGTCGCCCCCGCCAGGGCCCCGCCAGGATTGCCCCCGCCAAGGTTGGCAGTTGCCCCCGCCACACCCCGCCACGGTTGCCGCCCGCCAGGGTTGCCCCCCGCCGGCCCTTGCGCGACCCCGGTGAAAAGGCCGGGCCCAAGACGCACGATTTTTAGCATAGGAGGTCCTGCCAAAAAAAAGACCAGGCTGGGCCAGAGAAGCCCTTGCGCCAGCGGTGGCCGGAGTTGAGCGCTTGGCACTCGCCATTCTGCCATATGAATGAGCTTGGGTCCGGAATTGGGCTTGAGGGTGTCTTAAACACAGTATGGGTGAAACAGATTGTCCCGCTCTCGGCTCAAGCAACAGCAGCAGGCCCTGAGAAGCCCCTGCGCCCCCGCATCGTTCAAGATGTATCCACTAGCCGTCCGGCTGCGTGTTGTACACCTATCCCAATATTCACCTGGACAGCCACCTATCCTCAGTATCCTCCGGCCTCCGGCTATGAGTTGTAAAGAGAACAGATAACTATCCCAAGGGTTAGGGAAAAGGATCTATCCCTCGTCGACGCCCGATCGTTTTAGCTCCTCTGGCCTCCGGCTGCGAGTTGGCTAAGCGGATCCACCACGTACAGGGACACTATCCACGGGGGCAAAACTGTACAAGTGGGGCGCAGCTACACGGACGAAGTCAAGAAACAAACAAAAGAGAAAGGTGAATGAATGTACAGTGTGCTTATGTTGCTGTCTTGTTGCCCTGTAAGCCCAGACAGCAACAGCACACGAAATTCTATCCAGGCCCCTCCATCTATCCCAAGGCTCAGTGCGCTATTCCGGCTCGTCCGCGAGGAGGTCGACATCTGTCCCGGAGCAAACCCGAAATCAACTGACATCAAAACAATTGCTCCCCCGAAAGTACCTGAAAGACGTGGTGCGAAACACCCCCCGTGATGGGGGCGTCAGCTCGCAGAGTGACGTCTCCCAGCATAAACGATGAATTCGCGAATCCTCGTCCGGTTTGCATCAGACCTTCAACACAAACGCAGGAGGGATCGCCAGCACGGTCTCCAGCCCCTTTGAGGCGCCCACCACCACCCGCGATTACGAAGACCACATCGGCGACCCTCGGAAGCAACACCGTCATCCGCAAACCTTCGGAATCATCGTCTGAGCACACACGTCTTCGACGGTGCCCTAATACATGCACCCAAGATGTTTGCTAATCCGCATCATTGGAAAATTGGTCACTCATCTTCTATCCCCTTCCGCCGAAACTCAGTTCATCTCGTCCAGGCATTACCCCTTGCAACATCGGCCCTTTCACTTGGTTCAGTACCCCTCCTAGACCCCCGCCAGGGTTCCCCCCCCCACGAATTGCTCTGGCAGGTTGGTCTCGTTTGCGGTTGCCCCCTGGCAGGGTTGGTTGCCCAGGGTTGCCCCCGCCAGGGTTGCGCGGGTGACGGGTTGCCCCTGCCAGGGTTGTCCGCCAGGGCTACCCCCGCCAGGGTTGCCCCCGCCAGGGTTGCCCCCGCCAGGGTACCAAAAAAAACCCTAAAAACTACCCCCCCCCCCCCCAGGGTTGCCCCGCCACTTGAAGGTTCACGCTACTTACGAACCACTAGATAACTGTACTTATAACCCTACTTATAATACATCTAAAGGGGCCTTTTGGGGGTTATTCCAATTATAAGTAAGGGTTATAAGCCCAGTTAAAAGTGGTTCTTAAGTCCATCAACCTCCAAGCAGGGTTGCCCCCGGCCGAGCTGCCCCCGCCAAAGTGCCCTGGCAGGGTTGCCCCCGCCAGGGTTGCCCCCGCCAGCGTTGCCCCCGCCAGGGTTGCCCCCGCCGGGTTGCCCCCGCCAGGGTTGCCCCCCGCCATGGCTTAGCTATGCGCTTGAGATTGTCTTAAACGGGTGAATTTTGATTGTCCCGATCCTGGAAAGTGTAGGCTCAAGCAACAGCAGCAGTCATACCTCCCATCCCGGCCATCGGGGAGAGTCGAGGTGAAAGCCCCCTTGGTAGGGGGACCGTGGGGGTTAGACCGCTCTAAACCCGAAAAAGGCGGTAGTTTGGGTGGTTGGGGTGGGATCCGCTGCACCGAGGCGGCCCGACCCGCCACCACTCCCTGGCGGGTCGGGACCGCGGCACCCTAATACCTAAACCCTAAACCCTAAACCCTAGACCCTAAATCCTAAACCCTGGCAAGCAGGGCTTGGCTCATGAGTGCTTGGGATTTCTTCTTGCCACCCGAACAAACAGATACAGCCCTAACAATAAGACCCTAAACCCTAAACCCCCTACCCCCTAAACCCTAAACCCTAAACCCTAAACCCCCTAAAGCCTAAAGCCTACCACAGCCTAAACCCTAAACCCAAACTTCCACCTTAGGCCCTGCACCCTCCACCCGAGAACCTTTACCAAGAAGCACCTACCTTTGAGCCCCATTCAAGCTTAGTTTAGTTCCAAGACCTTTAACTTTGACCATAAACCCTAAACCCTAAACCCTAAACCCTAAACCCTAAAGCTCAACACGATGCGATGCTTAGGCCTGAGATGCAATGGCCATCCGAAGGGACGAAGATGCTGTGTCCAGGGCCGTCTATAGTTTAGGGTTTAGGGTTTAGGGTTTAGGGTTTAGGGTTTAGGGTTTAGGGTTTAGGGTTTAGGGTTTAGGGTTTAGGGTTTAGGGTGTGTAGACCGAACTGCATCTTCGCGTCCTTCTTTTCCTTGTCTTCTTGCGTGGTGACGAGTTCGTTCTGCGTGGTTGCATCCATTCATGCCGTGGGCTAACACGAGCAGTTTGCTCGTTTGCATCCATTCATGCGCTGAGCCGACTGAAATGGGAACTGGAGGAGGTTTTGTTGTTTTCAAACCTAGCTCATGCTAAAGATCCCACGTGTTACGTCAGGCAAGATGCCACAGAGATGTCGCAGCTCGCAGTTCAAGTTAGCAGCTGAAAACGCACCTGCAACTTGCAGCTTCAGGTGACATCGAGCCCTTGATCAGGTGCACCATGGTTCTACTGGTGCAGGCCATCCGGTGCGACTCACCAAGGATAAGTTTCGGGGTCTCCTGTGGGTACTCGGGCCCAAACCTAAACCCTAACCCTGCACGTCTGTCTACAAACAGGGTTCTGCCAAGCTCTGGGAGGATCCATCAGTGCTTCGCTTGCCCTGCACCCCTGTCAAAAGGTGCCTGATCGTTGCATGCAGTCCTACTTGCTGGTAGAAGAGCCGCGACAGAACGCGTTGGCCAGTGACTTGTACAAACCTTGTAGCGTCTGATAGTTCCAACGCAAAAACCGACTACATGTAGTCGATCGCTCGAACAGATACAGCTGGCCCTGGCTGCTGGGTCCAACAGGGAGTGACTGCCTATACCTAGTGCGACTCACCGTGGAGTCGCGGCTCTATCGGAAAGTCAGCGTGGTTCCGCCGCCATTGTCGTCAAAGGGCAGCTGCGCACAAAGATAAAAGGTTTGACTTGGGCGTTGCAATACAAATGTACAAACATAATGAGGAAAACCATTACAAGAAAGCATATACGTGTACACACGTACTGTCAAAATGTGTCAGTTCAATCTAGTTACAAGTGATGCTTTATAGCTACTGCCTTCTTGTAGTCGCATCATAGCCATCATGGCCCAACACTGTGACATACTGGGATAAGCCGCACGCACATCCTCTGGCGGGTCATCGGGTTGGACACGGACCCGATGAACCTGAATTTGCTACGTGCGGGTTTGGGCGCCCTCAGAATATGAAGTTCTATGGGCTAGATCGTTGCATCTAGGGCCACATTGAATAGTGATTAGGGGTCCCTAAACAAGTGCCCAGATGAACCCTCAGCCTCTACTGCACCACGTACAGCTCCACGTGGTCCAGCTTCTGTTGGCGACAGAAGCGCCGGAAGTGCTCTGCGATGCCTTTCACCAACGCCATTGTCTCCTTGAACCTGGGTGGAGTTGGGGGTCCTATAGGGAGGTGACTTGACTTCCTTCCAGCCACTCCCGCGACCACGAACGCGTACGTCGACCCCAGTTCTGTAGATTTTCTTCATGTTGTCGCCGTTGTGGCCGATTAAGCGAGGGACAAGCTCGAAAGCGGCATGCTTCTCCAGGTCGTAGCCATGGAAGATGACGGCAAAAGTGAAGTGCCGGGGGGGGGGGGGGGGGGGGGGGTCGTAGTCTCTTCTTTGGCGAAAGCACTTGGTGAAGGCAGGAAGGGTAGACCGCGTGAGGCAAGCAGGCCCGCTGGGTAAACCTTTGCCACTTCACCGATGTCCTGGGTCAGGCCAGGAGGAGCCCTGATCGCCACATATTTTGGCTCATTTGACGAAGGGCTGCCATTCAACTTCAAGCGACCTACATCTCCACTGCCATAGCTCCCGTAGTCCTCCGAGCCATTCTCGGACACAGACTCTGACAAAGTCAAGCTGTCAGGAGGCAGCCGATTGACACGTGAGGGGAGCACCTGGTAGGGTGTCACTCGCACGTCCATCCCAAGGGATGGATATGTCGGACAAGAAGCATAGATGGCGTCTCCTGATGGTCCCACACCAGTCACAAACTCATCCACACGCGCCATGTTTAGCGAGGTCAGTATTATCAGAGAGCAGAGCTGCTACATATGGCAAGCTTGAGAGGAATATCCCATCAAATCTTGGCATGACAAGCAAGAAACCCAGATCTTCCAAGGTCAGTTCAGGAACAACCCTTAAACTGCAAGTAGGTTTTTATTTTCTTATTCTGGTTTCAAGGTATGTATAACGGTTCTTGACTAAGCTATTCTGGCAGACCTGGAAAGAGCTCCCAGAAACAGTTACAGCTGCACGCCTGAACTGAAACAAACATAATTTCGTCCTGTAACGAATCCTACGGCGTGGCATATGAAGGAACAGGGTTTAGTGTTTTGGGTGGGCGAACAAAATCATACCAGCCCGATCCACCCAGGTCAGGGCAACCCTAAACCCTAAACCCTAAACCCTAAACCCTAAACCCTAAACCGGAACCCTATCCCTGCTACCCGGAGGGTCCATTTGTAGTACTATTATGGAACTGTTCAGTACCGCCCAAAAACCCTAAACCCTAAACCCTAAATACTAAACGGGCACCTAATTCCATAAGAGTACTGCAAACGGAGCCTCAGGGCAACTAGTTTGGACATCCACCCCCATGAAGAGCTGCGGCTTAGGTTTGGGGTTTAGGTTTTAGGGTTTAGGGTTTAGGGGGCACGCCAGGTAACTCTTGCATCAGTAGCATTTGCAACATGCAGCACAAACTTGCAGGACTAAACATTGGTGTGTAGATCCAAATCCGTTCTCCATCCATTGTTATCTATGCTTTATTTTGCCAAGTGACTTGTGTACTATATACCCTAAACCCTAACCCCTTCACCCCCTAAACCCCTAAAGCCCTTAACCCCTAAGACCCGAAGCCCTAAGTGTAAGTCGTCAACCGATCTCTAAACCCTAAACCCTAAACCCTAAACCCTAAACCCTAAACCCTAAACCCTAAGCCCTCCTCGATGACGTCTTTGCTGTCGGCCTTCATCTCCTCAGAGGAAACTGAGAGAACTCTCAACTTCAAAGGCTTAGGATTTAGGGTTTAGGGTTTAAGGTTTAAGGTTTAAGGTTTAGAGTGTAGGAGATCTGTCATGGCATCAGGGTTGCTTATGAGCCACCGCGGCAGGCCACCCCCGCAGGAGCCAGAGACCAAGGCGCAGGCGTTTCGGAAGAGAAGCAGGCCGCACATCTGCAGGCCTTCTCTTCAGGGGCATAAGCTTCCCCCACATTTTCAGGGGTATAAGATTCCCCTATATAATTTTGTATATACCTGATATAGTATATATATATATATGATCTATATATATGTATATATATATATATAAGTAGCCACATAATAGCCGCGCATCTGCAGGCCTTCTTGGTAGCCTAGTAACCATGTCAGAATTAAGGGCACCCCTTTTTAAGGGTTGGCCATTTAAGAGAACCCAGAACAAGAAAACAAAAAGGGTAAAGGGTACCACTGGGCTACCAAGCCGTTGGAGGTTTCAGTGTGTTAGGGTTTCAGGGTGTCAGGGTGCGAGGATCTCAGGGTGTTAGCCCAGACAGGTGTGTGGGCTAGATTGGGCTCGGACACCCGACAAGTATGCGTTGCAGATGACAGAAGCTGGCACAACCTTGCCCGAAGGTATCAATATGTAAACCCTAAACTCTTACCCTTGCAAATACGAGTGTGAGACTGTCCTACGCGCTAGGTCCTAAGCCCGAATCTGCAAGTGCAACGCCCTGCTCCCTAACACCCTATAGAACCTCTATAAATCCCACTCCTAAATCCCCAAACCCCCTGAAACCCTAAAAATCCTAAGCTCTTTAGCCCCTGAACTCCGATGCCCTACACCAGAAACGCCAAACCCTAAACCCTAAACCCTAAACCCTAAACCCTACACCCTACACCCTAAACCCTAAACAACCTTTAAACCCAAAAGCGCAAAGGACGTTTAGGCCGCACACCCTGCCTTGCTCGAGCGAGTCGCGGTTGGCCATGATGTGCTCCGCCGAAATCTCCTGAGAGGCTCGGTTCCGGTATGGGGTTTAGGGTTTAGGGTTTAGGGTTTAGGGTTTAGGGTTTAGGGTTTAGGGTTAAGGGTTAAGGGTTAAGGGTTTCTCGGCTTCGGGTTATACTATACCGTGCTATACTGTACTGCGCTGTACGATCCTATACTGTACATACCATACACTTGAATGAGGAATATGGCCATAACGCAAAACAAAACCCCTAAATGCTTTAAGGAATATTCTCTACTTAAAGGGGAATTGGGCACCCTGGGTAATACTACATGCATGTGGCATGGACCTTTATGTATCATTTGGCGATGCCTTTTGGTTCGTACTCGATGTGCGTAGACCTTTCCTTTTAAGATGCATCGGTTTGCACAGTTATGCACTCAGGATGCAACGATTTCCATTCATCTTTGATGTTGAGATGCATGGATTTGCATCGACATTTTACGTTCACGATGCATGGACGTCCGTTAGGTTCGAGAGGCATCGAATTCCGCTCATCTTTGCTCTTCTAATGCGGTTGACTTGCGCAGACCTTTGCTTTTGAGTTGCATTGATTTCAAGTCAATTTTGCTATAGAGATGCATCGGAGTGCATAGACCTTTGTGTTCAAGATGTGTGGATTTCCATACAGCTTCGCATTCGGGATGCATCGATTTTCTGTCATCTTTGATGCATGTTGGTGTTCATTCAGCCTCGTTTTTGACATGCATCGACTTGCATAGACGCTTGCCTTGGAGATTTCACTTTTGCTTTTAAGATGCATCGACGAGATGAATTGTTTTCCATTGCTTTTGCCCTTGATGTTCATAGCCCTTCCCTTGTGGCAGGGGAACCGGGATTGGGCTTCAACACGGGCGAACTTTGCTGGCTTTCTGGTGTCGGGTTTAGGGTTTAGGGTTTAGGGTTTAGGGCTTACAAGAACGGGAGAGCTGTGACATGCTTCGGAAGGACCAGCCAAGGAAGGCGCACAAAGAAATCGGGATGCCCATTGGAACTTCGAAGGTTTTGAGAGTTAAAGCCCCGAACACCTTTACAAAATCAATAAGGCCCAAGCCAATCAAATAGTACATAAAGGTCCTACACACACTTACTGCTACACTATACTGAACTTTGATATCAGTACTACTAGTACTATAACAGGGGCAGCTGCATTTCCTATTATTGCGACTATACTGTCGATACTAGTACAGTGACTATACTATATACTGTAGAAATGTTATATAATATCTTTTACTATATGCTATACGGTGTGTACTATATAGCATCTACAGGTCAGCAGGAAAAAGGTAAACAATGTTCCAAGAAAGAACTTGAGCTGGGCACAAGCCCGGACAAGTCACTCCACAGGATCCCTCCAAACCTGGGTTTAGGGTTTAGGGTTCAGGGTTTAGGGTTTAGGGTTTAGGGCTTAGGGTTGCTCCTTCCAACTCATCGCAAGCACATAGAAGCACTTGGACGCATATCCTTCGCCTTGGCGCCCGGAGCTTTTGCTTTAGGGTCTCGGGTGTGGCTCTCGAAGAATGAAACTAACGGCCCAAAGTACCAAAAGTCCTGAACCCCGAGCCCTAAACCCTAAACCCTGAACCCTGAACCCTAAACTCCACGCCCCAACTTCTCTTCCTGCACCCGAGGCAAACCCGGATGTCCATCAGCCCGAAAGGTGTCGTGTTTGTGTGTCATGCCTTTCAGGGGTTTAGGGTTTAGGGTTTTAGCGTTTTAGGGTTTTAGGGTTTTAGGGTTTTAGGGTTTTAGGGTTTTGGGGTTTTAGGGTTTTAGGGTTTTAGGGTTTTAGGGTTCTCGTGTTTTAGGGTTTTGGGGTTCAAGGGTTGAAGGGTTCGGTATTTACACTTGGAGTACCATACACTTTGCCTGGCGTTTAGGGCTATGGGAGTTCCAGCGCCTAAAGTCTCGGGTCAGGCGTTAGGGCCTGTAGATGCGAGCTTTTCGGATTTATATAAACAGGGTTCGGGTCCCTAATCTGGGGTCTCTATCGGATCTGCCTTCCGGAAGAAGGCTGCCCCCAAAAGGAACCTCATTTTCAACAACCCCGATTTGTTGCAAGAGCTGCACCCTTCTGGGCAAGTATGCCCGGATCACTAGACCCTAAAACCCTTAGCCCTATACACATTCTACACACCCCACATCCAACCTAAACCCTAAACCCTAAACCCCTAAGCCTAAACCCCTGAGAAACCCGCGACTGCTGGGGCGTCGGCAGGCATCGTCAAACTCGGGCGGAACACTGGGCCCCTCGGCAATCCTGGGCCAAGAGCTCCAAACAGCCCAATACTCTTTGGGTAGTTGTGGTTTTAGGGTTTAGGGTTTAGGGTTTAGGGTTTAGGGTTTAGGACTCTCACGCACTAGTTTTATAAGGAGCAAATGAACGCAATGAGTGCGTGACGCATGAAAACAGTGAGTGAGTGAACGAGGGTTTAGGGTTTAGAGGTTGCATGGGCCCTTGAAATGGTCCCTTACCTCCTCTACATGGTTCTGAAGTATGGGCCCGTGGGTGGTATAGGGTAGATAAGGGGCATATAAGGAGTCCCGTTTAATAAAAGGGGACCATGTAGCTACTGCAAAAAAAACACACCGACGACATTAAGGGGCCAAGGGTTTAGGGTGTAAATTTCCATCGCTATCTAGGGATTCCTTAAGGTCTTGTGCCCCCTGGGCATGTAATCATGAAGTAATGTAACATAATAGTAATGTGACACAATATCAAAAGCTAACATAGTTTAAATATGTAAAGATCTGGTGATATACTAATACAATGTAGACTTTAGGGTTCATGGGCCATGCAAGGTGGAACTTGGCTCGGGGCTTGTGATTCACTGATGTTCTCTCTCAAGCTCCTGCTGTAGGATTTGGGGTTTAGGGGTTATAAATAGGGTTTAGGGTGGGCACAGCAGACGCTGGAACTGACAACGGAAGAAGCTGCAGATGCTTTCGGGGCAAGCTTCTGCGCGATCTTGTCGTAGGCGCCCTTGACGAAAGCGAGTACACCTGGTAGTTGGGCAGCTAAACCCTAAACCCTAAATCCCAAGCCTCCTATGCAACTTCGACCTTAACTCCCCCCCTCCCCCCTGGGTACCCGAAAGAAGACTGCCAAAAGATTCTACCTTCAGCGGGGACATGAAACGCACTCCAACCCAGAGACTCCAATACTCCTTAATCAAGAAATAGTCCTTAAACCCTATAAGGGAGGCTATTACATTTAAAGGAATATTCCTTTAGTTAAGGGATATTGGAGTCCCTGAAAAGTCCGTGTCCGACGACGGCAAAGGAATCGTCACAGACACTGCACGGGGGGGGGGTCCCCGAGTAAACGGAGAGGTAGAAGCTTTAAGGGCCCTGAGCCAGCAAAGTTATAAACGCCCTAAGTTAGGTTCTAAGTATGATAGCAAAAGTTAATCAAGCATACCTCCCATAGCTCAACCTGTAAACCCTAGCAACCGCTGTAAGCCGCCATAAGGTCTCCTCCCCCGCCCTGCAGAGCCTGACTGCAAGAAGGAGGGAGCAGCTCCAGTCGTGAAGTCGTGAATTGGTGTTTGACCTCCATCCTCGAACCCTAAACCTTCCACCCTAACCCTAAACCCTAAACTCTATACCGTATAGCCTATACCCTTTGTACCCTCCGCTCTGCGCCGAGCTGCGGCCAGAACTGCGACAGCGGACCACAGCGCCACTGGTCCTCTGCCCGGGATCTTTCGAAAGAGCTGAAGTTAGGGTTTAGGGTTTAGGGTCTAGGGTTTAGGTTTTAGGGCTTCGGGCTCTGGGGTTTTAAGGCGGGCACCTTCCTTAATGCTTAAGGGGATGTTGGATAGGACTCAAGTTTTAACTTGAGGGTTTTAAGGCCAATGTGCCAAAAAAACGATCTGGCTAGGGACTCGAGATCTCTAATGGCCTTCCCATAAGAATCCTAAACCCTAAACCCTAAACCCTAGACCCTAAACCCCGAAGTCCCGAAGAGGACGTGGCCCTCGCGCGCCGCACCTCTTAAAATCATCTGCGTTTTGAGCACTTGTGCTTGCGGTATGAGGCTCAATCCGCGTATCTGCAGAGATGCAACATTCGATTCGAACCTCCCGGCTGGATTGGTGGAAGCCACCCAGGGGTTTAGGGTTTAGGGTTCAGGGTTTAGGGTTAAACCCTGCGAGCTCAACAGAACCGATTCTGCTACTTGCTTACAAACCCCCCACCCCTCCCCCAAAACAAGAACATGTTCTTCCGTATCGGGGAATGTAGGATTGTTTTCTTCTTTCTTGTACATTATTTTTTTTGGGGGGGGGTATAGGGATTATTATCTTCTTTCTTTTGTTTTTTTTTTGGGGGGGGTTAGGAATCAACACTACCTGCCCACTGCATGCATCGAGGAACATCCGGTGGTGGTCGAACTCCAGTTGCCGCAGGACTTCCTTTATTAGAGTGTTCGGTTTGGGGTTTAGGGTTTAGGGTTTAGGGTCTAGGGCTTAGGGCTTAGGGCTTAGGGCTTAGGGCTTAGGGTTTAGGGTTTAGGGTGGGGGATTTGTAACCCAAGGTTCCCTCATACTCCCTACTACTCCTTAAGAACCCCCCTCCCTGAAGAACCCCAGAATTCCTGCTTTTTAGGCTTTAGAGCTAAGGGCCTCAGTACCCGACTCCGTAAGTAGTTCTTGAGTCGTGTTCTTCTTACGTAGGATAAGCAACATGCGGGTCCCGTTTCCAGGGCACTTAGAACTCCACTTTAAGGCCTAAACTCTAAACCCTACTTAGTCAGTCCCCCGATCCTCCCAGCTAACATGTTGCGCGCGGGGCGGGGTCTTAGTGTAGTTACATGGTGCCTCCAATACGTGCCCTGAATTCGGGAACCCTTGTAGACCTGACAAACCCAAAGGCCCAGACTTTCGAACCCTTTATCAGGAAGGTAAGGGGCCATATTTAGGGACCATGGAACTTCCCTAATCCTTAAACCCTAAACCTTAAACCCTAAACCTGAACCCCAAAGCTCTGAATCCCAAATCCTAAACTACTAAAAACCCTTCAACAAGGGCTGACTCCTAGAGCTGGCGAAGCGCAGTTCGTGAACAGAAGACCAGAACCAACCAGCCCTTTCTGCTGCGCCGGCGCCGATTCTTCCTTCATAATTCAGGCACCTAGCAAGCCTAAACCCTAAACCCTAACCCCACACACCCTCATACCCTCAAACTCAAGCACTCAAATCCTCAAAACCTCAAAGCCCCAAAACCCCAAAACCCTCAAACCCCTCAAACCCCTCAAACACTCAAACTCCTCAAACCATCAAAACCCTAAAGCCTCAAATCCTCAAACCCCAAAAACCCTAAACCCTCAAACTCTCAAACCCCTAAAACCCTTAACTCGCAAACCTGTGAGCCAAGGCACCAGCTCTTCGGCCCCTTCCTGGCTCAGCGATGCTGGGAGCCCAACTCTAACTCCTAATTCTGTAGTAATGATATAATGGGAATAGCCTTGTCGAAATAGAATAATGGAGTAACAGAGTAATATATGGTGATATAGAAATATACTACCATAGTATGAAAGATGTGTTACAATCATAGCGTAGAGTTGAAATCTTTCGGGCCCTGTGGCATGCTCCTGGCCACCCCAGCGTTTGCTGAAGTTGGGGCCCCAAAAAAACGCAAAAAGAGCCACAGAGGCACCAGGATCTTTCAAAGGTTCATGGTGTGGCTTAGGGTTTACGGTGTAGGGTGTAGGGTTTAGGCACAAGCGTGGTGAGGGTAAGGGTCGGCGGGGTTGTTGGGGAATCGGCTTTTTGCGTGCAACAATGCCGAGCCCCTCAGACAGCCCATATGGGGGTTTCCGAAATTCGGAGTACCCCATTGGGGTCCTTATGACAAGGGAGTCCTACTATTTGGGGGTCCAAATTAGGCCCGATCACTGACATCATGAGCAACGGTCTGGGAAAATTGGGATTGTCGCACGTCTCCTACGGCATACAACGAACTATGCTTTTGCCTCATCCTCTGAGAAATGCAGCTATAACTACTCAGGGTGTGGACATGTGTGGGGGCAGTAGGATCTAGGGTTTAGGGTTTAGGGTTTAGGGTTTAGGATTTAGGGTTTAAGGTTTAGGGTTTAGGGTAGACTCTCCAAGGCTCAGGTGACCGCACGGTTCGCGGCTGCCCTGGCTCCGAAAGCAGCCAGCCTACCGCTTTCACCGTGACGATCTCCACCTTCCGAGGGTGAAGGACGCAGGGTGCAGGGCGTACCCAAAGGCTCCAATGTAGTTCCTTTTTGGGTTAGTTATAGGGGATTCTAGTATACTACCCCAAAACGGTACTACATAGGAGCCTTTGGGTAGGGTTCAGGGCCTGGTGTAGGGCTGGAAGAAGGTTTAGGAGTTAGGATGCTGTTTAGGGTACAGGGTGTCGTGGAGGGCATCGTATTTATGGTTTAGGATGCAGGGGGCTTCCGTCTTCATGAAGCAAGATACTTCAGTTCGTAACAAAGACCCGGTTAAGGGTTGGGGGGGTGGAGCGCATGCTCAATCCTAAACCCAAAGCCTAAAATTCAATCGCGAGGGCCTGATGCCCAGGGTCCAGTATAAGTCGCACTCGCACGGACCGCGATCTATAGTTCAAGATCCCCGTATAACCTTCAGGTATACCCAAATTCAGTAGTGAAAGAATCAGTATAATAGTGAGGCCCCCTTCATGAAAATAGTGACCCACCCCCTCTTGCTGTGAACCCGTTCAACAGTGCCCGACCCCCGTTTCCCGAAACTTCAAATACACAGACAACTTGGAGGGGGTTGGTCGAAACCCCTGCTTTTGCAGAGTAGAACTCAAGCCTAGCTAAGCTAGATTTCGTGACAGTTTTTCGCAATGATACCCGTGCAAACACCACACCCTCGGTACTGGAAACCGTAGTGGTCTGCGGCGTCGTACAGCTCCTCCTCAAGCGCCTGTGCCCAGAAGAAAAACACGTGGTCAAAGTCTGCGCAACGCGGACGACGAAGGGCTGCAGCCAAACCCTGCCGGTCTCCACAACCGACGAGGACATGCTGCCAGCCCACGTGCGCCCACAACCCGAACGCGCCGTCAGCAGCATTTAAAGCTACTAGACGGCACGCACGGGTCTCCGCCAGCTTGGTGACTTCGTATGCCATAGCTTTGACAATGCACCGCATTTTTTCAGGGCACCCCCTGATTGAAAGGTCGTTATGGCAAGAAATCCGACCATGACCCCTCATTTCAGGCTCAGACTCGACCTGCACCAGCACCGTCGAGCGCTCCGACGCGATCTACACACAGGGAGCTGACCGAAGTCGGCGGCCTCAACGTCGCACCCCAGTAGATCTTGACTGCTCTTAGGAGCAATGGGTCGTCGACTGTGGAACGGTCGACTTGCCGGTTGGCGCCGGGGAGGCTGGTTCTCTACAGCGCGAACCGCCGGGCCTCCCGACCCAAAGATCCTCCAGCGACATGCTGCGCCCGCGCGTGTTATTATCGATTCCAGCGGTACAAAGAAGTACCACGATTGCAAAAAGGTCGTACAACACAAGCGACGAGAAACACAACTCAAACACTATCGGTTTTTACGAAGACCGTCAGCCCTCGCAATTTCAGCGGCAGATGATGAAATTAGAAAGTTCACTGCCGCTGACACCAACAAGGAGAAATCAAAAGCAAGAATGATTCTAACAAGTTATGAAAAGCACAGGTGCCGTGAAGTACAACCACATACTGTCGGATTTCAGTCACTAAAGAAAGGGGGACTTGGATCAACCTCTTTGTGGCCGGCCAAAATGGCCAGAAGATGCAAAAGACGCAAAAGTCCGGAGTTTCCGGATATTGCCGTCTTCTGCTCGATCGTTTCCTATTCCATAGTTTCCGGGAATTTCCGTCTTGTTCAGACAGATGTTTCTGTCTTGTTCTCGATTCGTTTCGCGCTCCATCGTGTCCGGACGTTTCCGTCCTTCATCTTCGGCCTTTCCTGGGTCAGTCCGTCTTCTTCCCGCCATCATGACCGGGCAGGGCTCCGGGATCTTCTTCACGGCTCGCCTCACGATCTTCTGCACCTGTCGCAGAGTCTGGCACAAGTTTCCCAGATAGCGACTCAACACATGAGGTGCCCTCCGAGATGTTGTTAAGCATGCAGCTGGGCCGGGAATCTTGGCGGGGATGGGGCGCTCAATGGGTGCCCACGTCTGCAAGCCAGGGCCGCCAGGACCATGTCAATGTGGCAAGGGAGTCCAAGAATGAAAATCGGAAACATCCAGAAAAAAAAGCATATGAAGCGAATCTGGAAGAAGACGGGCAAATCCCGAAATGCCCGAACATGAAGATAGAAACGTCCGCAAATTGTGCATCGAGAAGGAGATGATAAGCCAAACAAGAAAGACGAAAGCTATCCAGAAACGATGCCATGTGAAGATGAGTCAGCCAGAAGCAACATTCGTACATGTCCGAATATGAAAGACGGAACATCCGAAAACGACCGAATATCAAAGCGGCCAAAGTCGGCACAGGCGGGGCAAACCAGACACATGCAAGGACTTTCAGCGTACAGCATCGAACTGCAAAGAATTCAGTGGCTCAGTGTATAGTGCCCCCACCTTACCTACCCTGATAATCGCTTGGCGTTCATGGTCCTTGGAAGTGAACCGGCCGTCGTCTTTGAAGCTTTACCTACTGTCGTGGCCGCCTAGCTCTTCGTTGTGGTTTGGCGGTCGGCTTGGAAGCTCTACCTACCGTCGCGACCACCTGGTTCTCGCGGCTGCCTGGTTCCTGGCAATGTGGGTAGCATCTGGTCGCGTGGTTCTTGGAAGTGGGCCTGCCATGTCAGCGTTCTTGCATTTCTAACTACCGTCGTCCTGGAAATTTCACCTACCATCGCGGCCGCCTGGGATGTTAGAAGTCTTGGAGAATCTTGGAGGTGTACTTGCCGTTATGGTCATAGTCATAGTTCTTGCAAGTGTGCCCGTTGTCGTCTTTGAAGTTTCGGTTCTTGGAACTGTGTTTGCGGCGTCTGGTCGCCTGGTTCGATCTTGGAAGCATACCTACGTTGTGGTCATGGCTGCGCGTGGCTTTAGGAAGTTTGCGAACCATGAAGTTTTACCCTCGTGGGGACTTGTTTCTTGGAAGCGCGCGTAGCGTCTGCTCGCCGTTCGCCTGTTTCTTCTAAGTATACGTATGTATGTCGGGTCGCCCGGTTCTTGGAAGCGCGCCTACCGTTGAGTCATGGCTCTTGGAGGAGCGCCTTCCGTCTTGGATGCCTGGTGCTTGGAAGTAAGTGTGTGTGTCGTGTGTGTGTGTGTGTCGTGTGTGTGTGTGTGGGTGTGTGTGTCGTGTGTGTGTCGTGTGTGTGTCGTGTGTGTGGGTCGTGTGTGTGTCGTGTGTGTTCGCGTGTCGCGTGTCGCGTGTCGCGTGTCGCGTGTCGCGTGTCGCGTGTCGCGTGTCGCGTGTCGCGTGTCGTGTGTCGTGTGTCGTGTGTCGTGCGTGGTGCGTGGTGCGTGGTGCGTGGTGCGTGGTGCGTGGTGTGTGGTGCGTGGTGCGTGGTGCGTGGTGCGTGGTGCGTGGTGCGTGGTGTGTGGTGTGTGCGTGCGTGTGCGTGCGTGTGCGTGTGCGTGCGGGTGCGGGTGCGTGTGCGTGTGCGTGTGCGTGTGCGTGTGCGTGTGCGTGTGCGTGTGCGTGTGCGTGTGGGTGTGGGTGTGGGTGTGGGTGTGGGTGTGGGTGTGGGTGTGGGTGTGGGTGTGGATGTGGATGTGGGTGTGGGTGTGGGTGTGTGTGGGTGTGCGTGTGCGTGTGCGTGTGCGTGTGCGTGTGCGTGTGCGTGTGCGTGTGCGTGTGCGTGTGCGTGTGCGTGTGCGTGTGCTTGTGCGTGTGCGTGTGCGTGTGCGTGTGCGTGTGCGTGTGCGTGTGCGTGTGCGTGTGCGTGTGCGTGTGCGTGTGCGTGTGCGTGTGCGTGTGCGTGTGCGTGTGCGTGTGCGTGTGCGTGTGCGTGTGCGTGTGCGTGTGCGTGTGCGTGTGCGTGTGCGTGTGCGTGTGGTGTGTGTGTGTGTGTGTGTGTGTGTGTGTGTGTGTGTGTGTGTGTGTGTGTGTGTGTGTGTGTGTGTGTGTGTGTGTGTGTGTGTGTGCGTGTGCGTGCGCGTGCGCGTGCGCGTGCGCGTGCGCGTGCGCGTGCGCGTGCGCGTGGCGGTGGGCGTGTGCGGTGTGTGTGTGTGTGTGTGTGTGTGTGTGTGTGTGTGTTGTGTGTGTTTGCGTGTGTATGGTGTGTGTGTGTTGTGTGCGTGTTTGTGGGTGTGTTGTGTGTGTGTGTGTGTGCGTTGTGTGTGTGTGTGTGTGTGTGTGTCGTGTCGTGTGTTTGTGTGTGTGTTTGTCGTTGTATGTTGTGTTGTGTGTGTGTGTCGTGTGTGTGTGTGTGTGTCGTGTGTGTGTCGTGTGTGTGTCGTGTGTGTGTCGTGTGTGTGTGTGTGTGTCGTGTGTCGTGTCGTGTGTCGTGTGTCGTGTGTCTGTGTGTGTGTGTGTGTGTGTGTGTGTCTGTGTGTGTGTGTGTGTGTGTCGTGTGTGTGCGTGTGTGTCGTGTGTGTGCGTGTGTGTGTGTGTGTGTGTGTGTGTGGGTGGGTGTGTGGGGGTGTGGGGGGGTGTGTGTGGCACCTGGTCGCCTGGCTCTGGAAGTATATCTACCTTTGTGCCCATGGTTCTGTCGCGGCCACTTGGATGCTACGTACTGGCAATCATATATTCCACCATTTCTGGACTTTTTCCGTCCTTCATATCCAATCATTTCCGGAAATTTCTGTCTTTCATATTCCACCATTTCTGGGTTTTTGCGTCGTTTACGTTCTCTCATTTCCGGAAATTCCTTCTGTTCTATTCCACCATTTCCTCATTTTTCCGTCCTTCATATCCCACCAATTTCGGAAATTTCTCTCCTTGATATTCCACCATTTCCGGATTTTTGCGTCGTTTACGTTCCCTTATTTCCGGAAATTCCGTCTTTTTATGTTCCGCCATTTTCGGATTCTTCCATCCTTCATATCCCACCATTTCCGAAAATTTCTGTCCTTCATATTCGATCATTTCCGTCTTTTGTGTTCCCTCATTTCCGTAATTTCCGTCTTTTGTCTTCCACCATTTCCGGGTGTTTCCGTCCTTCGCATCCCATCATTTCCGAAAGTGTCCGCCATTCATATTCCATCATTTCCGGATGGTTCCGTCTTCCTCCCGTTTCGGCCGGCTGCAAAGAGTTTGATCCAGGGCTCTTTTCTTTCGAGACTGAAACCCAAGAGTATGTGCTGTTGGGAACAATGCCTTCTAACAACTGAGATCCCCCTAAATGTAACCCTTTCAGGGATTAGACCCGGGAAGGCCCAAACCCAAAACCCTAAACCCTCGGCCTAAAACCCATCTTGTGAGTGGGAACCTCAGCAGGCTTTCGAGGTCGAACTCTGCTGTAAATCTGGAACCCTAAAGCCTAAACCCTAAATCCTAAATCCAAACCCTGAACGAGTTTAGGTGTTAGGGCTTTGGGCTCCTAAGCCCGAAGCCTTAAGGGGGCTGGGCGATTCTACTCCAGAGTTGTCAACCCTCTGTTTGTTTGCGGTTTAGGGTTTAGGGTTTAGGGTTTAGGGTTTAGGGTTTAGGGTTTAGGGTTTAGGGTTTAGGGTTTAGGGCTTAGGGTTTAGGGTTTAGGGATCCTGCCTGGTTCCCAACGAAGGAGCCATCCCGCATTGTGGTCACCGAATGGCAGCCTCCGGAACTTCGGGCTTAGGGCTTAGGGCCTATTGGGGTGTAGGGTTTAGGGTTTAGGGATTGGGGTTTAGGGTTTAGGGTTTAGGGTTTAGGGTTTAGGGTTTAGGGTTTAGGGTTTAGGGTTTAGGGTTTAGGGTTTAGGGTTTAGGGTTTAGGGTTTGGGGTTTGGGGTTTGGGTTTTGGGGATGGCTGGGGCTTATTGCGTAGGGCTTAGTAGGCCTTAGGGATTAAGGCTTAGGCAAAGGGGGGAAGGGGGGGTGGGGGGCGGGCTTAGGCTGAGCTTCTCTGTGGACCCTCAGAGTATTCAGAAAAAAAGCTGCCTGTTTAGGGTTTATAGGCTTTAGGTACATAAAGGGGGGTATAAGGCAGGATTGGGACCCTAAACCCTAAACCCCAAACCCCAAACCCTAAACCCTAAGCCCTAAGCCCCAAACCCTGCGCCCAGCCCCCTTGAGCCCAAAGCCCTATATAAAACGTAAACTCGTTTAGGGGTTTGGATTTAGGATTTAGGGTCACACCTCTGAACCCCAAGAACGCCAAAAGGTAGGTTCAGGATTTGAGGGTTTAGCGTTCAGATTCAACAAAACCGCAAAAATGCAGCACAAGAGCTTCGGAGGCTGTGCAATGGTACTTGAAAGGAAGGAACCCTACACAAACCCTACAAACCCCATAAAACACCTCAAAACCCTCTCAAGCACCTTTAGAAAAACCCTCAACAAGCCCCATGCAGCCCTAAAACATGTCCCTATAAATCCCGAGAAAACACGACAACACCCTGTAAAACCCTAGAAGCCCTAAACTCAATGCCTCTTAGGGCTTCCGGCTTCGGACTTCTACAGGGTTGATTCAAGGTGTAGGGTTTAGGGTTTAGGGTTTAGGGTTGAGGGGTAGATGGATGCTGGGGTCGCGTTTAGGGTGTTGGGCTTGGGTTCAGTTTAGTTTGCTGCTTTGGGAGTTTAGGCTTCAGGGCTCGAAAGAACATCCGCAAATAATTTTACACCTTGAACCCTCTGCCCCTTTTCGGTCAGCCGGGCTAAAACTCCTGGAGCTACAATCCCTTCGCCGTAGGTCTCAACCTTTCCCCCTATACAGTCTATACACGTGAAACAGCTGTGTATTATGAGGCATTCGGAGGTAGACGCAGATTTGAAAGAAGACGGCAGGTTGAACGCAAGCCCACAATCCTGATAGTGCCGAATCCAGGTCCCAGCACCACTCAAGCTTCGGGCCACGGGCGTCTGCCGCAACTGAAGCTCTGAAACATAAACCCTAAACACTAAACCCTAAACCCTAAGCCCTAAACCCTAAACCCTAAACCCTTGTTCAAGCCCAGGTCGGATAGCTGTGGGCTTCTGTCGACTGAGGCCTCGTCGGCTTGAACCACTTAAACGCTCCATCTCCGGCGCCACTTGGCTAGTCATCTCTCTGACTCTTCTGGCCAGGGAAAGGGCGTCCGCGTCATCAGGCTGTTGCTGCAAAAACGTCTGGGCATCTCCGTCTGCTGCTTCCATGCGGTTCAATGCAAATTTGCACTGTGCTTTCAGAAGGAAAACAGAGGTTAGCCTCTAAACCCTAAACCCTAAACCCTAAACCCTATACCCTAAACCCTAAACCCTCGGGTTTCTACGGTTTGGCGTTCCGGGTTCAGGAAAGAGAGCTTCAAAGCTTGGAGGTTGCAGATTTCACTGACTGTAGGGAGAATCTTATATGTAGACATACATATACATATACATATACATACATATATAATTATATATATATATACATATTTGGTACAGGGCTGTTAGGGTTTCTGGCGCTTAAGAGGCAGTAGTAAATTTCTTAGGGGGCTTATGAGTCTAAGATCCGAAGTCTGTCAGCTGCCAGGCCGATGGCCTGCAAGGGCCTTCAGGAAGAGCTTGTTGGAGTCGCTCCCTGGGGGAGGTTTAGGGTTTAGGGTTTAGGGTTTGGCAGGCAGGCTTCGCGATCGGGCATGGGTAGGAGTGTTCCTTTTTCGGGTCTTGTTCCAGACGCCTTTTTTGATTTGTTCAGCATGTTTTTCTTTTGCAGCTCACGTGGCTGGTCCAGCAACAAAAACACCGGGTCGGCGCGGGCTCGATGCTCCGCTCGCCCGCGGGCCAGGGCTCGGGAAGGCTTCGACCGGACTCCCGTTCCGTCGTCCAGGGACCCTAAACCCTAAACCCTGAAACCTGAGCCCTAAACCCTAAACTCTAAACCCTCTGGGGTTTAGGGTTTAGGGTTTGGGGGGTTTAGAGCTTGGGGTTCTGGTCCAGGGGCGCGTGCTTTTTGCGTTTGATCGGCACGCCCCCGGTCACTCACTCAGTTGCGTGCCGGGAACGGAGGAGGCTGCGTTCCGTCCCTCGGGCGCTGTTCGGCACACGGCTGCCCGAGCAAACCCAAAAACCTAAACCACACGTTCCGTAGGTTTGGCGCTCGACCCTAAACCCTAAACCCTAAACCCTAAACCCTAAACCCTAAACCCTAAACCCTAAACCCTAAAGGTTTACAGAGAGGAGCCCAATGCATCCCAAAAACTTCCTAGACCCTACAAACGCTGGCAGCCCCAAAACCGAAGTAAGGCCTTCGGGGTTTAGGGTCTAATGTTAACATCCCATTTACCCAAAGAGCCCAATATTGCTTAATTAAGCAATATACCTTAAATCATAAAGGGGTCCTTAATATGATTTAAGGAATATTCCTTAATTAAGCAATATTGGGCTCTTTGGGTAGAAATGGGGTGGTAATAGTAATATTCGCCGGGCCAGAGGGCCCTAGCCGAAGACTACTTTCCATTACGGGAGGGTTTCGGGCCGATGTATGTAAACAAGTCTATATAGGGGGGTCCGGTGATAATAATAATGGGGTGGTAATTGTAAAATTTTTCCGGCCAGGAATTGAAAATTATACTGAAATGGCTTTAGAGTTCCATTGCAGAGAAGGCTTTTCAGCTGAGCTGGCTTGAAAGAGCTCCAAGACAAAGCAAAGCAGACCCTGACAGCTGACCCCCCCCAGACCCCCAGAATCCGCATTGTTGACGCCCCCTCGTTTTTTTCCACCCCTACAAACCCCGGGGACCAAAACAAGATTGGGGGGGGGGGTTATTAAAGGGACCCTAACATTAGGGATTAGTGTTTAGGGTTTATATAGGGTTTAGGGGAAGGGATATACCTTAATTCATAGGAACCCTGAACCCCGTACCCAAAAGATGGATCGTTGGCGCAGAAGCCCCGGGTTCGGCTTCGCGCTGGGCGTGGCTCCGTTCGCTAAGGATTTGAGGGCGTTGAAGACGCAAGATTTAGGCGTTGGGGTTTAGCGGCTAAGGGATTAGGGCTTGGCATCAAGGCCCTTAGGGCTTATAGGGTTTACTTAGTACTTAGTACTTATGGGGTTCTTAAGGGAGGGGAGGTTCATGCGGGGTCGGTGCCTAGGGAACCTTGGGGAAGCTTAGGGAGCCTTAGGGAGTAGTGGGGGGAAAAATTACAGAACCTTGGGGTTTCCCTAGACCCTAAACCCTAAACCCTCCCTTAGGACCCTAGAATCCCCCTTGAACCCCCCTAAACCCTAAACCCTGAACCCTAAACCCTAAACCCTAAACCCTAAACCCTGAACCCTGAACCCTTAAGCCCTTAAGAACCCTATAAAGTGCTTCGGGCTCAGGGTTTGGGATGTCTGTCCGGAGTTCGGCTCTACAGGAGTAGCTTGGATCGGCGGAGCCAGTGCGAAAGGATCCCGCCAAGGGCTTTGGGTTTAGGGTTTGGGGTTTGGGGTCTAGGGTTTGGGGTTTAGGGTTTGGGGTTTAGGGTTTAGGGTTTAGGGTTTGGGGTTTGGGGTTTGGGGTTTAGGGTTTGGGGTTTAGGGTTTAGGGTTTGGGGTTCAGGATTTGGGGTTTGGGGTTTAAGGCTCTTAGAACACGACCTTCAAGTAGGGCATCGCAAAACCGGAGGCCCCTAAAGCTCACCTCCTGAAAATCTCTTGACGCAGCGATGCACCGAGCCCTGAGACCAAAAGCCCTTTAAAGCCACAACAGCTCTAAACTCCTCAACTCCTCAACTCCTAAAGTCCTAAACTCCTTAACTCCTAAACTCCTAAACCCTAAACTCCTAAACCTTAAACTCCAAACCCTAAAACCCCAAAACCCTTCGCTCTTAAAGCATCTTCTGCGCTACCGCAGCACGGTGCGCCGCGCAAAAGGCTCTCAAGCTTTGTTGGAGAGGTTACTGGTTCATAGTTGGGATAGTAATTTTAGGGTTTAGGGTTTAGGGTTTAGGGTTTAAGATTTTATTCTTATTGAGTTTAAGTGCCCTTAACAATGTAAAATGTTATCCCACTATGACAAAGGTTAGGGGCTTAGGATTTAAGGTGCAGGGGCTCAGGGGTTACAAGCTCAGGGACAAGGGCTTGGGGTTTCGCCTTAGCCACACCCACGGTTTGGGCGTGCATGCTCCACAAAGAAGGTGCATGCACTCCGGATGTAAGGAATGGGTGCTACATGAAACAATAGCTCGAACAAGCCTTCAAAGCCCTGAACCCTAAACCCTAAACCCTAAACCCTAAACCCTAAACCCTAAACCCTAAACCCTAAACCCTAAACCCTAAACCCTAAACCCTAGCATTGGCACCTTGAAGGCCGGTCTGCAAGTCGTGGGCGGCCACCTCGGCAGGCGAAAAAAGGTCCTAAATTCTAGGTCCTCAGAGTTTAGGGTTTAGGGTTTAGGGTTTAGGGTTTAGGGTTTGGGGTTTGGGGTTCAGGGTTCAGGACTCAGGGTTTAGGGTTGCGGTAACCAAAGGTTCCCTAGGTACCTAAGCCCCCCCCCCCCCCCCCACCCCCCTAAAGCGCCCTCCCTTCAGGACCCTATAGCTAAACCACACGGCCTATTGACGTTCTGCAGTCTGGCGCTTGTCTCAACCCCATATTTAACTTAACCTATATAGGGATCCTGAGTATGATTTAAGGTATACTCCTGGGTTAAGGGATATTGGTATCTTTGGGTCCCCAGCAATCTAAGATTTACAGATAGTGCTTAATGAGGCTTGCAGGGGAACTATGTGCCTCCAAAAGCCTCCGGGCAGTTTACGTGATGCCTTAATATGGGCCCGTGAATGGGGAACCCTTATATACTCCTTATATTCCTTAGACTATACATACCAAGGGCCCATGCTTCACAACTTTTTGGGGTTAGGGTTTAGGGGTATTAGGCCCATGACTTACCTTCTTCTTTTGGGGTCTAGGAGTCTTACGCTGCAGCACAACTGAACACCTGAAACCCAAACCCTAAACCGCTAACCCCCCAACCGCCTAAACCTCTGAACCCCCCAAACCCTCAAGACCCTAAACCACCAAGCCCCTACACGCCAAGCCCCCTGAACTCTGAACCCCTAAACTCTGAACCCTTTGATCGCAAAACCCCCAGCCTCGTTCTGCATCTGCCCCTCCGCAATGGGCCTCACCGCAGCCAGGTCCATTCCTGTTCAGGGTGTTTAAGGGCTTGGGGTTTAAGAGGCCTATGTTTAGGGTTTAGGGTTTAGGGTTTAGGGTTTAGGGTTTAGGGTTTAGGGGTTTGGGTTTAGGGATTTGGGGCTTACGGGTTTCGGGATTCAGCTTCCAGCCGTTGGCCCTCCACACCCAGAGAGCCGAATACCCCTTAGTTGAAACATGTACCTGCAACCATACAGGGGTCCCTAAACCCTAAACCCTAAACCCCAAACCCTAAACCCTAAACCCCAAACCCTAAACCCTAAACCCTAAACCATAATCTTCCCAAGCTTAAGGGCTGTTTCGGGGTTCCTTTATCGCCCCAATTCTTACCATTTAGGAGCTTTGAGGCCCCCCCGAAGCTGCCACAAAAATAGGGTTTTTCGGGTTTAAGCGCTTAGGGGGTTTCCTGAACGCTCAGGTTACGCACAGGCTCTTTTTTTTCTGTTTGGGGGGTGTCTGCGCTATTCTGAAGACCCCTGAAGGGTTTGAAGGGCTGAGCCGCTTAGCAAACCCCTAAGCCCTAAACCCCCCCAACCCCTCAATCTGCCCCCAAAGCCCGAAGCCCTACCTTGTGGACCAAATGAACCCTGAAACTGAAGGGCTTATGGTTCATATGCCCGACTAGGGAATACTCGTAGTAGGGTATATTATTAACAACCTCCTTTCAGAGTTTGAGGGTCTGGAGTTGACGACGTTGGTAGGGTTTAGGGTTTGGGGTTTGAGGTTTATGGTTTGGGGGTTTGGGGTTTAAGGTAGGTTTAGGGTCTAGGGTTTGGGGGACTTCAAGTGTTCAGAGTTCGGGGGGCGGGGTGCGGAGCGGGGGGGGGGGGGGGCCTTGGCGGGTCATAGGATTTCAGGGTTTGCGGTTTCTAGGGTTGGGGGGTTTGATAGCTAAGACCTATAGACCCTAAACCGTAAGCCCATTGAGGCTTTTGAGGGCTTGGGGATACGGCTAGCCAAGAAAAGCTCGATGATCTTACATCAGAACCCTTGTTTGCCCCGACAAAAAACCTTAACCCTCCACCGCCCAATAAAACCCCAAAATCTACAACCCCAAAACCCCAGGGTGAGCAACCCTAAAACCCTAAACCCCCTGCGACTTTCTCCGAGGAGGCTCTCCCTAAATAACCCTAAATAACCCTAAATAACCCGAAATAACCCTAAATAACCCTAAATAACCCTTAAAACTTAAAACCCTCAAACCCTAACACCCTAAAGAACCCTAAATAACAAAAACTGCAACCCCAAAACGGTTTTTTTTTCCCGAGAAGGCTCTCCAAGAGGCCACTAAAGGGCTGCAGATTCCGTCGACCAATCTTTGGTGCTTTTGCCGTCGCTGTCAATATCGGGGGCTCCCTGGGGTTTCGCAGGGTTTAGGGTTTAGGGTTTAGGGTTTAGGGTCGAGATGGAAGATGACATTTTGGAGACCATGCTGGCATGACATATGCGGACCCCAAAAGAAGCGCGACATTGATATTGAAAGCTACTTCTTTGCACAGCTAGCCGCTAGCCGGTGAGACGACAGCACCTGATTCCCAGGTGAGCACATGTGCCGGACGGCGTGATTGCCGCGCCCTGAACCCTAAACCTTAAACCGTAACCTAAGCCCGAAACCCTAACCCTAAACTCTAAAAACCCAACACCTCTAAACCCATAACCCCCTGAACCCCCTGAACCCTGCTCTTAAATCAGAGGTCGCACTGTGAAACAGAGCTGGAGCCATGTATGAGCGTGAACAGCGACTTCTGGCTGTCTGAGGGCTTGTTGGAAAGCTCCTGTGAAGCATCAGCGCCGCGCGATGGTGGTGCCTCGACAGTAGGGGGAACTTGCGGCTGGGATTAAAGATGGAAACTGCTGAATGCTAAGCCCTGACACCCTGAAACTCAAAACCCTATGAACCCCAAAATCCCTCGAACCCCAGAACCCCAAACCCCAAACCCCGAACCCTAACGACCCACCTAACGATCCCAAGCCCTAAGCCCTAAACCCTAAACCCCAAACGAAGGGACCTTGGGCTGGAACAGAGTTGGGAGGCGCGTCTCCGAGTCGGACGTAGCCAGGGCCGGGTTCGAGCCCTGTCGCTGCTTTCCCTCCTCCTCGGGGGGTTTAGGGTTTGGGGTTTAGGGTTTGGGGTTTAGGGTTAGGGTTTGGGGTTTAGGGTTTGGGGTTTGGGGTTTGGGGTTTAGGCGCCTAGGGTTTAGAGGTTTAGGGTTCAGGGTTTAGGGCTTATGGTCTAGGGTTCGGGGCTTTTAGGGGTTGGGTCTATCGGTTTAGGGCTCTTCGGGGCTGGGGTTGAGGATTTGGGGCTCTTCGGGGTTGGGTTTAGAGTTTAGGGTTTAAGGTCGAGGGTTTAGGGTTCAGGGTTTAGGGTTTAAGGTCGAGGGTTGAGGGTTGGGTCCTCCTTCCGATCTTGGGGCTTCTGGCATCTGGGGCTCTTAGGAGGTGGGTGGTCTAGGTAGGGTTTGGGGTTTGGGGTTTGGGGTTTGGGGTTTGGGGTTTGGGGTTTGGGGTTTGGGGTTTAGGGTTTAGGGTTTAGGGTTTAGGGTTTAGGGTTTAGGGTTTAGGGTTTAGGGTTTAGGGTTTAGGGTTTAGGGTTTAGGGTTTAGGGTTTAGGGTTGAGGGTTGAGGGTTGGGGGTTTCGGGTTTGGGAGGTTTAGGGCTTCGGCCTTAGGTCATACCAGGACTTGCCTCATATGGTAGAGGCATTAGGGTTATTAAGGCCACTTACTTCGGCTTGCTGGGGCTCTTGTAGACTCTCCAGCCGGTTCGGTTTAGCGTTTAGGGTTTAGGGTTTAGGGTTTGGGGTTTAGGGTTTAGGGTTTAGGGTTTGGGGTTTAGGGTTTAGGGTTTAGAGTTTAGGGTTTAGGGCTCAGGTTTTAGGGTTTAGGGCTTAGGGTTCAGGGTTGAAGGTTGAGGTTTTAGGGTTTCGCTCTTGTGGGCCTTTTGGGGGCTCAGGAACGAGGGATCCCCAGGTCCGCGGGGATGCGAGTCCTAAACCCTGGGCCCTGAACCCCTGAACTTCCTAAACCCCCCGTAAGCTGCAAGCCCTAAGCACCCTAAGGTCCTAGGGTAGGGTTTAGGGTTTAGGGTTTGGGGTTTAGGGTTTAGGGTATAGGGTATAGGGTATAGGGTATAGGGTTTAGGGTTTAGGGTTGAGGGCTTAGGGTTTAGGGTTTAGGGTTTAGGGTTTGTTGGATCGTGAGGCCTTGTTCTTCTCCTGGCAGCCCGGCCGCTGCAGGAGGAAGAGCCAGTCCTGGGCGGCGGGGCTTTTTAGAGTTTAGGGTGTAGGGTGGAGGGTTTAGGGTTTATAGGGTTTAGGGTTTAGGGTTTAGGGTTTAGGAAGACCGGGATGAACTGTCAAGGGGGGAGAGCGCAAGAAATATTGCTGTTGAAGGCCCTCCCCCATATTTGGGTTGGAAGTATCACAACTTAGGCTACACGTCCCTAAACAACCCTAAACCCCCAAAAAAACCCTTAACCTTTAAACCCTAAACCCTAAACCCTAAACCCTAAACCCTAAACCCTAAACCCTAAACCCTAAACCCTAAACCCTAAACCCTAAACCCCAAACCCTGACCCTCTAAACCACTCCCGTGGCTGCTGGTGGAGCAAAGTGTCCCAGGGCAGTGGCGAGTCCCGAAGCCTCGGGGGCACCTGGGGAGGGGTACAGGGTTTAGGGTTTAGGGCTTAGGGTTTTAGGGTTTAGGGTTTAGGGTGTAGGGTTTAGGGCTTAGGGCTTAGGGTTTTGTAGGGTTTAGGGCTTAGGGTTTAGGGTTTAGGGTTTAGGGTTTAGGGTTTAGGGTTTAGGGCTGACGGTTCAGGGTCATTTAGGGCTAGGGCAACTAGTTTTCGGCTCCAGGGATAGCCATGCATCATGGTTCGGGAGCCCCTAGCGGACCTGGCAGTCCGAAGACAACCCCAGCTCCGATCTCCAGTTGTACTCCACGCGCTCGCACGCCTCCACCTGTGGGGGGACACTAAACTTCTTCCGCTGCTTTCGGTTGAGATTTGGGCTTCAGGCTTCAGGGTTTAGGTGTACAAAACCACTTCAACGGATGAAACAACAGGGTGACATGTCATGTCATGGGCGGGGTGCGTTCACTACATGCATGTAAGTGGTGCCGAATGTGCATGTATGTATGTCTGTGTGTGTTTCTATGTATGTATGTATGTATGTATGTACGTACGTATGTATATGTGTATGTGTATGTGTATGTATGTATGTATGTAAACCCAGGTGCATCAAAATGTGCATGTACATGTACATATACATATAGACATACAGAGATTAAGCCTGTGCAAAAAACACAAATGTATTAAACAAGAAACCTGAACGCAGAAAGACACAGCTGTGAATTTATTTAGGTCATTGGAACTTATAAGTATACAGTTTAGACGGGTACAAGAATCCCGCAATACACTTATGTAAACACGTCAAACATACGAATGTGTAAAAAGATTAGACATAAACATCTAGAAATTACATACATGTGTATCCACATGTATACATAAAACATGCATGTGAGACGTCTATGTGTGATCACATGCTGAATGATTCTACGAACTCTGTATGCCTACACAAACACTCACATGCGTACATACTTACTTGCATTACCGGACAATAACTACGTTGCATCACACTGCAATACATTGCAGTAAAGTACATACACTGACGCACACACATACATACATACATACATACATACATACATACATACATACATACATACATACATACATACACACATACACACACACACATACATACATACATACATACATACATACATACATACATACATACATACATACATACATACATGAACGAGTATGCGCGTGTGTGTATACACACATATATATATATATATGTGTGTGTGTGTGGGTGTGTGTAGATGTAGACATGTACAGACGCGTAGATGCATATACTAACACATGTATGTGTCTACGTAGCGGCGGCACCTGCCTGGAGTGGGAGACGTTCACTGCACCCTAAACCCCAACCCTAAACCCTAAACCCCAACCCTAAACCCTAAACCCCAAACCCTAAACCCTAAACCCTAAACCCTAAACCCTAGACCCTAAACCCCATACCCCAAACCCCAAACCCTAAACCCTTGCGCCTCCAGGCCAACCTTGGCCGCCAGGTGCCGGAACTCTGGCTCCAGGTAGTGCTTTGTTCGGACGCCAGACCTGGGGGGGTTTGGGGTTTAGGGTTTAGGGTTTAGGGGTGGATATGGGAGCCCTGAAAACATTGAAGTTGCTAGGTTCTATGTCTATGGTGACAAAATGTTCCAAACCGACCCCAGTAAACCTTCTAAACCCCGAACCCTTCAAGAAAAAATGCAAAAACCCTGAACCCTAAACCCTAAACCCTAAACCCTAAACCCTAAACCCTAAACCCTAAACCCTAAACCCTAAACCCTAAACCCTAAACCCTAAACCCCAAGAGGACCTCCGGAGGATGCCCTTCAAGAGGTCCGCTCCCTCAGTTCGGGTCGGCTTCGCGCCACCGGTGCCCACGGTGTAGGGGCCTTCGTACTTCTCCTTCAAGAGAGCAGGGGTTTAGGGTTTAGGGTTTAGGGTTTAGGGTTTAGGGTTTAGGGTTTAGGGTTTAGGGTTCAGGAGAGCAGGGGGCCTTTATGGGAAGATCTGGATAGTTCTGAGGATTTAGGGTTTAGGGTTTAGGGTTGGAGTCCCTGGGAAGAGAGCAGAGGGCTTTAATTAGAGGCCTGTGGGATTTAGGGGGTTTTAGGATTTAAGGGTGTTAGGGCTTCAACCCAGAAACTCCAATACCACTTAGCTAAGGAATATTCCTTAAACCAAAATAAAAGGAACCCTCTTAGATGTTTTAACGATAATCTTCCGTAACTAAGGAGTATCCCTGGGAAGAGAGCAGGGCGCCTCTAGAGGCCGGTAGGGCTTTATGGGTTTTAGGGCTTCAGGGGGCTGTTTAGGCTTTAGGGCTTTGAGGGTTGGGGGGCCTTGGGGTTTTAGCACTTAGGGCTTTTGGGGGCCTAGGGTTTCTAGGTCTAAGAGTTTTGGGGCTTAGGTTTAGTAGGGTAGAGTGAGAAGAGTAGCTATCTGGGCATGTCCTGTAACAGGGATCTCTTGTTCATGTTCACCCCCCCACAGATCAAGCAACCACAAAGGGTACCCCTGTTTCACGAAACCTCGGTGAAAAACAACGGGACTGCGCGCACACACAGCCCTATAGGGTTGACTTCGAACCCTCAGAACTAAACAGATCTTCCCATGTAGGTTAGCGAATATTCCGATCTTTTCGCCGCACAGGGGTGACTACGGGTAGGGGGGTCCAGTTAGGGTTTGCGGTTTTAAGGGGCTTAGGAGATGTAGGGTTTAGGGGGTTTTGGGGCATACACTGGGCGTACACGCGACCCCACCCCCAGTGACGATTATACTATTGACTATGAGGGCATAATCATTGTATAGGTATTGCCGGTATTTCCTTCCTTATAGATAAGTGGCCAATTCGAAAAAGACTGTGCACCCTGAACATCTGAGGATCCTCGTCGCAGCGCATGTTGACATACATGGCGCTCTCCCAAGCCGGCACGATGCACAGCACGCGGCCCCCGGGGGACACGGAGCGGTAGGCGTTGAGCAGCATCCGCTGGTGCAGGGTTGGGTCGCCAGGCGCGATGAGCACCTCAGGCTCGTGTGCACTTGCCAGCTTGCGTCGTATTGGGGGGTGGGTGGTTCTTCTAAGATCCGAGGCGACAGTCTCATGGTTTTTTTTCATACGGGAATCCAACTGTTCCAGGACGACCTAAAATCTAGTGTCTCGGCAATGTAAGCGTGATGTCGTCCGCCAGAAGGTATGGGATGGCTCCATTTCAGGGGTTCCCTCTTAGAATTCGGGAATTAGGTACCTCGTTCCCCCCCCCCCCCCCCCCCCCCTGTGACCTTGAAGGGATTATGTAAGGGCCCGAACTCCCGATTTCCCCGAGAAACATGAGCAAGGTGACGTTGGCGAGAACTGCGAAGTTGTACGACTCCATCTCGGAAAGGTGGCCAAACTGCCCGGGCGGCTCGAGGCGATACCAAACCTGGGACAAATCCCGGACGGAGACCTGAGCATTGGGGCAGCTCCATATACTTGTAGGGTTTAGGGTTTAGGGTTTAGGGTTAGGGTTTAGGGTTTTTCTGTGCCCTAAAACTGAACTCGCAATTCAGGCGTATAAAAAAGAATCCCCGAAGGGGACCATACTTACTCAGCCAACAGCAACAAGGCACCCTAGATGTGGAAATGCTAGAGTACCACTCCGCATCCAGCCCACAACCCTATACATACCTTGCCTTAAGCTTATCTCAAAAACCCTCAAAAACCCTCAAAAACCCTCAAAAACCCTCAAAAACCCACACCCCTGAGTCGCCAAAAAAAAAGCAGCTTTCGATGGCTTATTTAGGGATCAGAGCCTCACAGGAATCGCGCCCCCCCCCCCCCCCCCCCCCCCCCCCCCCCCACCCTAAACCCTAAACCCTAAACCCTACACCCTAAACCCTCAACCCTAAACCCCAGCTTGACCGCAGCTGGATGGCCTGCACATTGGAAATGCGAAGTGTCTTCACCTGGTAGCACCGGCAAGTGACTGGGACTTAGGGGTTAGGGGTATAGGGCTTCGGGTTTTTGACCCTAACTGTTACAACCCTCCAAAGCCTTTGCCAGGCTAAGCAGAAAATCCTGAAGTTTCGGGGCTCGGGGCTTCCCAGCTCGGGGACTCAGGAACCCTCACCAGCCCCTCAAAGCAGCCCGTCGCGCCCGAAGAATGCTCGACCCCTCAAGCCACATACGATTTGGGCTCAAAGTCTACGTAGGGCTTAGGGCTTGAAACCCATACATCTCCATATATATATATATATACATTATATACATTATATATATATACGTAGATAAGCAACAAACAGATGAACATGATATTTGTTTTTGTTTAACCATACTTGAAACATCTGTATTCGTGTATATGTAGATAAACAGATATACAATATACACAATATGCACTCACTACCCCAACCGCGAAGCCCTATAAAGCACCAGAAACCCTTTTCATAAATCCGAAAGCCCAAACACTAAACCCCAACAATCCGAAACCCCAAACACAAGCCCTGCTTCAGAGCCTCCTTCTGTGCTAAGGCCACCAGCTTGGGGCTCAGGTCGTAGGCGACCACCTGCCGCGAAAGGGGGTTTCTGAACATGGGGGGTACCTTATTGGGTCCTTATTGAAAGGGAATCCTGCTATTTGGGGGTTAGGGGTCCCTGAGTTTGCCTGCCCCCCTCCCCGACCCCCCCCCCCCTCCCCCCTGCCACCCCTCTTCGAGTCTAAGGACTCAAGTGCCAGGGAATAACGTGCGGGGCACCCGTTCGGGGGGAGCCTCTGTGACGAAGGGCCTCGACCTTAGGGTTTTCCAAATACACCAAATACCCCAGGGCCTAAGAGTGCTTTCATGGGGGGGTGTTTAGGGTATCTAAATGTACTTGGCGAGTCTAGGTATGGTTTGGGGCTTCGCCTTTGTGTAATCGCGAAGGCTGCCAGTCATGCACATGCACGGCCTGGGAAAGGCAGTCAGTCGTGAGGGACATGCTTCAGTACCAGATCAAGCCCTGAACCCTGAACCCTAAACATCCCTATCCACAAGCCGCCAAGCCCCCCCCCCCTTTAGGGTTTAGGGTTTAGGCGTGGGTCGCCCGGCCTGCTGGAAATGCTTGGCAAGCTTGTGCAGGTACCTTAGCCAGGCTTCCAAGACCAAAACTCCAGCCTGCCCTACATCTAAGCCCGTTCGCTCGCTTCCCCGTTGTGTTCTATAGAACTATCCTACTCTGCAAGCATTAACGCTCTACTAAGCGCTAAGCCCCCCCCCCCCCCATACTTTGCGAGGAACACAAGCAGGGTTTGTGGCCCTTTCGTAAAAACCTGGTATCGACAAGCAAGGTTTTAGGCAGACATAACCTGAAACCCCCTATCTCTTGGGCGCCCAGGTCTTGTCTTTATTCTCTACCGTGTCCTTCGCATCCAACCAAACCTCAGGGGATCCTATGGCACCCCAACCACTAAACCCGAAACCCTGAAACCAACCAACCCTAAACCCTAAACCCCAAGCCCCAAGCCCTAAGCCCTAAACCCTAAACCCTAAACCCCAACCCCCAAAACCAAACACCTCTGCATCCTCGGTGCTTCCCGGCGCCGCAGCCGAGATCTATACAGCGGCCCTCGTTGCCCTCCTTTCCCTCCAAACGCCGGGCGCAGTCCTGGTTCTCCAAAATTGGTCTAGGCTTAGGGCTTAGGGTTTAGGATTTAGGGTTACCCAGGGACTCCAATACCCCTTAGCTAGGGAATATTCCTTTGAGCCTTATAAGGAACCCTAGTATACTTCAAGGAAAATTCCTTAATTAAGGGGTATTGGAGTCTCTGCACAGAGGTTTTCTAACCTTCCTCAACAAAGGCCCCCATTCTACTACAGTTTGGGATGTTCCCCCTTGTACTAATAGGGAGTATGGTACTCCCTATTATAGTCCCTACTAGGGACTGTTAGTATAAAGGGAACATCCCAAACTACAGTCCTCTAAGTATACCCATCATGTCCTACTTTGGAGGTGTCTTGGAGCATTGCGATTTTAGAGCTTTCGGTTGTGAAGCAGTGTTGCATATCTCTGTGTGTGTCATGTGCAACCACTCTTGGACAAGCTGCATAGACGATGCTCCGTAGGGCCCCGCAAAGCATCAAACCTAAACCATAAACTCGAAATCATGACATCCAACGCCACCCAAACACTAGAACCACTAAAGCCTGAACCCTAAAATCTAGAACAAGAAAAAAGGACAAAACCTTGGAAGCCCCTGAGCCTTTCCGTCAATCCGACAAGGAACGGCTCACCACTTATAAGTTGAGATATTTAAGTAGTTCTTTCAAATAGGGCCCCCCTTTGAAGGTCCTTGTCATGAGGGTGCTATAGGGGACCCAAAAGGGGGTCCTGATTTTGAGAACTACCCACATGGACGAGGGACCCCTAGAAGGGACCCTTAACCTTACTCCCCTTTTCTAGACCCTAAACATACCTGATAGAGTCCCTTTTTACCCAAGTACCCAGACAACCCCCAAATTCCCCCTAAGGTCGCTGAAAAGGGGTCCCTCCTTTAGTCCCTTGCCCCAAACCCTAAACCGTTTAGGGCTTAGGGTTTCGGGCCCCCCCCCCCCCCCCCCCCCCTAGAAGATGAACCCCCAGGATGCCCCCACAAACTCGTCAGGCTGAAGAGCTTTAGACGCCAAGCCCTTCATCGGGGAAACCCAAAACCGTACTTTGCTTTAGAACCTGGAAAGTAGTATATACTTCTTAGGTAGAAGTAGCTATACTATATAGTAGGAACCCAGAACCCAAAAAAAGTATTGAAGTATCGTACTCCGAAACCCAGACCCAAGAGTACGCTGGAAAAAAAACAGGGTGCCCTTTTTGGTTGAAAGGCCTTAAAAGGGAACCTAAGCCCTAAAGAAAAGGGGAAGAAGTGCCCACTCCGGGTCCTAGAAGCCCTAAACCCTAAACCATACACCCCCGAACCCTAAACCCTAAACCCTAAACCCTACACCCCTAAACCCGAGACCCTAGACCCTAAAACCCTAACCCTAAAACCCTAAACCCCACACTCCCGCCTCGATGGTCTGGGAGATGATGCCCGTCTTGTCCTCGTCGATGGTGGAGAAGATGTTGTCGTCGTAGTTTTGGGCCTTCATATCTGCGGGGCCGAATGGGTTTAGGGCCTAGGGTTTATAGGGTTATAGGGTTATAGGGTTTAGGGTTTAGGGTTTAGGGTGAGAGACAGGATCGCGCAGAGGAGGCCCTGAACTCCTAAATTCTCAAGCTGGGCTCCAGTCCTGGCCAGCTCAAAAAGCCCGGAAACTGATGAAGCACAACTCGGTTTAGGGTTTAGGGTTTAGGGTTTTAGGGTTTAGGGTTTAGGGTCTCAACAAGAGGGCTACTACATAGAATATAACATGGCCTTGCCATGGGTAACTAATGTCAGTTCCTTAGCAAGAGCTCAACAAAGCTAGCACCAAACGCCAAATCCAAACTGCACCCTCGCTCCAGGGTCTGATGGTTCGTTCTGTTTGAGGAGGCCCCATCGCTTGGTAGCCCAGTAACCATGTTATCATAAGGGTACCCTTTTTGGGGCTGGTCACGTTGCAAGGGAAACTTGAACCCAAAAAAATGGTATAGGGTACCACTGGGCTACCAAACTTTTTAGAAAGCCAAAGCTTAAAACCCTAAACCCTGAACCCGACACCTTCAGATCTCTGCCTGTGCAGAGTGCTTCAGCTTTTTGCTTGGTCCCTTCGGAGGATTTTGCGAGCTTCCTTCAATGTTACCGCCGGTCAGGCGCTGTGGTGGGTACGGTATATGTGACAGCTCAGAGATTTCTGCCAGGTTCTTAACGCAGGAGGAACGAATCTCTACATCAGGAGGCAGAAACATTCTGACCCACGTTGTAACTCCCCCACCCGACCTGGTGGTGGCCTGCTGATTCCTGAACCCCGAACCCTCCAAACCCTAAACCCCAAAACCCAAAACCCTAAACCCTCAACCCCAAACCCTAAACCCTAAACCCTACTTCCTAACCCCAAACCCTAAACCCTCAACCCCAAACCCTACACCCTAAGCCCCAACCCCTAAACCCTAAACCCTAAAGCCTAAAAACCTGGTGGCCTGCTGGTTCCAGTATTGCAGCGGCTGCTTCTCCATCGATCGGGTCATCGGCCGATGTGCGGGCCGATGCCTTTAAGGGCTTCGGGTGTAGGGGGTTTAGGGCTTAGGGTTTAGGGTTTAGGGCTAGGGTTTAGGGCTTAGGGTTTAGGGCTAGGGTTTAGGGTTTAGGCTTCGGAAGTCTGTGCAAAGTACGAGTAGGGTACCTTTTTTGGGTCCCTACATGACTGTCTTCTGCACCCTCCTTAAAGCTAAGCGTCTTTCATCCTCGTCATGAGCAGCAAAGCTAACCCCAAAAGCAAACGTCCCCTGACACAACCAGAAATCAGCCAAGAACTACAAGCTATGACCGGGGCAATCCTAGTTTCGCTTGACCTGGATCCCCAAAATATGCAAAAAATATCCCCTAACTCACTAATTAATATTCATTGACCAGTACTTCACATACTTTGGGGGTTTAGGGTTCAGGGCATGGGGTTTGGGGTTTAGGACTCAGGGCCCAAGCCCGCCCCCCCCCCCCCCCCCCCCCCCCCCCCCCCTCACGCCCCCCGCCTAGCGTTTATAGTGTGGAGGACAGACAAGGAGGGGAGGGGCTGCGGATCTTGGGTTGAGGGCTTGGTTGAGGGTTGGTTTAGGGTTTAGGGTTCAAATTTAGGGTTGAGGGTTTTGATGTAAGTGTAAAGGCCATCGGCTGCAGCTTTGGCTTTGGCTGGACTACTGACAAGTTCCATGCTCCGGTGTACCGACTCAGGGCGGGAGAACCGAACAAAAGCCACTTCAACCACACAGGTTTACTTGGCTGACTTCTGAACCCCTCCTAAAAGTGTAACTCTTGGGCTCCTTATTGTAGTTTCTACGAAAACCCAAAAAGGTCAAAGTCTTAAACAAAAAAATTGAAAGCCGAGACCTCAACCTTCAACTCCAAAGGCCCAAACCGCCTACGCTTCTAACTCCCCGAAGCCCCTAACTCCCCGAAGCCCCTAAACCCCTAAACCCTGAATCCTAAACCCTAAACCCTAAACCCCTAAGCCGCCCAAGATGCGCCGGAGTCGAGGAAGGGCGGCGTATGGACGCAGCACTAGCTGGGTGAGACCCTGAGCAAGGCGTAGGGCTTAGGGCTTAGGGCTTAGGGCTTAGGGCTTAGGGCTTAGGGCTTAGGGCGTAGGGCGTAGGGCGTAGGGCTTAGGGCTTAGGGCTTAGGGCTTAGGGCTTAGGGCTTAGGGCTTAGGGCTTAGGGCTTAGGGCTTAGGGTGTAGGGTTTAGGCTTTGAGGGTTTGCGGCTTTTCAAGCTTTTATGGCTTAGGGTTGCAGGGTCCTGCTCTTAGGGCTTAGGAGGTCGCAAAAATTCCAGGCACAAAGGGCGGAAGGTGTTTAAGGAGGGGTGAGGGCTTGCAGCATTCTTGATGCATCGTTGCTCTTGCGTGCATGGCTTCCAGGGCAAAATGAAAACAAAGCCACCCTGGTTCTGAGTTGGTAGTGAGGGAATAAGGTACCCTATATCATCCCTTAAAGGCTTCAAGGGGTATATTAGGGGTATGTAGGGTGCCTACTTCCCTCATGCCCTACTAGGAACCAGTAAGAAACAGAAATAGCTCATAGGGATGAGGGTTGAATTTGCAGTTCCGCAGGCCCTACGGCAAACCCTTGTGTTGAGAACCACCCAAAAAAAGCCTAAGACCCCCGTAAACCCTAAACCCTAAACCCTAAACCCTAAACCCTCAACCCCTAAACCCCTAAACCCCCAAACCCTTAACCCCCGTAACCCCCCCCCCCCCCCCCCCCCACCCCAAGCAAAAACAAAATTCCCCGTAAACCCTCCTCAAACGCCTGACCTCCTTAAGCCCAAAACTCTAAACCCTAAACCGTAAAAAACTAAACCCGAAGCCCTAAACCCTAGACTAAAAAAGGTGCACCCCCTCACCAGGCCTGGTGTCGCCTGCGCCGCCCATGTCGAGCGCATGGAGGTCGGCCGCTTGCTTCGGGGGAAGCTCGCGGAGGCAGTGGCCGCGAAGGCCGAGGGCGTTCCTGAGGAACTTTTTGGATGTTGGGTTCAAGTTTTGGGGTTTTTAGGGTTAAGAGGGTGTTCCTAAAGAGGGGCTTTTTGGATGTTGGGTTCAATTTTTGGCTTAGGATGTGGAGTTTCTAAGAGATAGCCCCCTGAATTAGAACTGGTATGTGAACAGGGGCTTACAGGGAGCGGCTCCCCCCAGCTATAGTGTAGTTGAGAGTGTGGGTTCAGTGCTCTTAACTGGAGGCCCCTCCCAGATTGCCCAAGGGGCAAACCTGAAGCAATCCCCTAAACCCTAAACCCTAACCCCTAACCCCTAAACCCTAAGCCCTAAGCCCTAAACCCTAAACCCTTAAACAAAGGCTCGAAGAGCTCCTGTTGGGGCCTAAAAGCATGCGAGTGCAAGCTGCCGGTTTCTTTGAGCCGGAGGGCTTAAGCGTTACCTCAAGAGCCAAAAGCCTGTTTGTTTAAGAGTGCAAGATGCCCTATGGGGTTTTTTATTACATGTATATGCTCGTACCTATATAAATCTATTAACTATCTATCTCTCTATCTTTTTTTAACACAGATCACTCAAACATCTACACAGAGAATAAGCCGTTAGATCTAGGATTCGATTGTGATGGGTTTCAACATTCAGGGGACTTGGGGGTTCACGAAAATAGGGGGTACCTTCTTGGGGTCCTTGCTACAAAGGGATCCTACTATTTGGGACTATATTGGTGGTTCCCATTTTACCCTAAACCCTAAACCCCAAACCCTAAACCCTAAAACCCCGACTTGAGGTAAGAGCCTGTGAAGCCGAAGTTGGCTTGGAGCAGCGAGCAGAGTGGGGCCAATATAGGGGCCTTGATAATTAGAGTAGAAGTTTGGGCCGTTGGGGGTTTTTGTATAATTCTGTAGGGACCATAAGGGAAAACTACTAGCACTTACTCCGACCCCTGAAACATCACTCGACTTCTCTCTCTCTCTCTCTCTTGGAGGGCTCTGGGGCCCCACCCCACCCCTAAGTGTATTGAGTCGCCCGGATCCAGCCCTACACCCTAGAAACTCTAAACCCGAAATCTTCTCCCCTAGACTAGAACTCGAAGCCCAACCTTCGAAAAGCCGGACCCCCAAAACCTGAAAAACCCTGAAAGCCCTAAACCCTGATACCTGAAACCCTAAACCTTAATCTGGCCCCAACCCTAAACCCTAAACCCTAAACCCTAAACCCTAAACCCTAAACCCTAAACCCTAAACCCTAAACCCTAAACCCTAAACCCTACACCCTACACCCTAAACCCTAAACCCTAAACCCTAAACCCTAAACCCTAAACCCTAAACCCTAAACCCTAAACCCTAAACCCTAACCCTAAACCCTAAACCCTAAAAGCCTCAAGCCTCGAGCCGGGCCACCTCGGACGGAGGTGCCATCCAGGTCTTTCATCGCCGGCGCGGGTCGGCTTCCCACATTGGCCATCCGAAGTTGGCTTTTGGTGAGAGAGGAGTAGGCCCTAAACCCTAAACCCTAAACCCTAAACCCTAAACCCTAAACCCTAAACCCTAAACCCTAAACCCTAAACCCTAAACCCTAAACCCTAAACCCTAAACCCCTCAACTCTCAAATGGCCCCACGCTTCCGGCTACTTGCATCCCTCATCTTTTTTGGGGGATATTCAAAGGCCATCATGCCTGAACCCTCACATCTACGACTTCTGCCACCTTGTTTTATGTTCGCGACAAGTTGTGGACGTCGCCTTAAAAATGCCATAAACAAAGGTACCAAAGGGTTGAGGGCTCAAGGGCTGAGGTTTTAAGGTTTATGGCTTTTGGGGAGACTTTCGGGCACATGTCGTTGTCCTTGATCCAGCTATTCTAGAGCCGCGCGCAGTGGGGCCGACGTCTGCAGGACTGTCAAGGTCTAGAGGAGCATTGGCTAGCAGCCTACAGCACAAAACCCTAAACATCGGAAAGCCCTCAACCTTACCCAGACAGCCCCTAAACCCTGTCAGCTCTATCTTTCCCTTAAAGTAAGTAGGGGGTATCTGAGCCCAAGTGCCAAGGATAGAGGACGTCTGGAAATTGGAGCCTGGCTAGCGGCACCTTTTGAGCCGGAGGGGGCATATGTCTTATTGCGTTCGTGGCTCCTGCATTGGGTCTTTAGGGCTTCGGGATTTAGGGTGTTAGGGCGATCAGGGCTTTAGGGTTCAGGGATGTAGGGTTTAGGGTGTTTGGGATTTGGGAGTGCCGGTAGGGTCTCGGGTGTAGAGCTTTAGGGTTTAGGGTTCAGCGGTGGCCCTTGCCGGAACATCCCAAGTTACAAGTACTAGAGTCATGCGTCGCCGAAGCAGTAGTATGGACCCCTCTCTGCCTATACTCAGCTCTAGGGGTAGTGACATGGTTATTTAGTATGGGCCCTTAGATGAAACCCAGAACCCCTTAAGGAAGGTAAGAGACCATATTAAGGGACCATGTGCAGATGTAACTACCCTTAGAATCAATAACGCCCTGAACCCTAAACCCTAAACCCTAAATCCCAAACGCCAAACCCCAAACCCTAAACCCTAAACCCGAAGACCGCCTCCATGCGTGATGGTGCCAGTCTTGTCAAAGACCATGGTGCTGATCTTGCCAGCGATAGGGATCCTGGCTGCTAGGCTGGCCCTTGAAGCCCCCTGAAACAGCATTCCGATTTAGGGTTTAGGGTTTAGGGTTTAGGGATTAGGGTTTAGGGATATTCTCTTGGACTCTGAAAGGCAACACAACCAAAAGTCCCAACAGCCTGCCTAACTTCTCTCTGTGACGCATGCCCAATATCTGCATGCGATGCGCCCCGAAGCTTGAACAACTTTGAGGCCTAAACTCTGAACCCTAAACCCTAAGCCTAAACCCTAAACCGTGGGTCGGAAACCTAGACCGCAACAGGTTGCGATAGATGCAAATTGCACACTTGCTTTCAAACTATGCAATGTTGTGCCCGATACTTTCCAACATTGTAAGTCGTCTAGTACGCAGTGATACTTGCTATACTATGCATAGCACATCATGCAGCTTTGCTGCGTGGAGAGAAAGGAACCTTTTATCTGTCGTTTCTACTAGTCACGCCCCTGACCCGTTAACCCTAAACCTTAAACCCCGTAACCCCTAACTTCTAAACCCCCTAAACCCCGAAACCCTAAGCCCTAAATGATCAGAACTTGAAGCCTGAGGCCCTGCTTGGCGTTTAGGGCTTCAGGGTGTCAAGGCTGTTGGCCTCGGGATTTTCAGCATTTATTTTGTGAAAACCCCAACCCCTATAAACCATTACGCCATTTACGTCCTGTGAACACTATAAACCCTATAAAGCCTGTGAGCCCTAGTAACCTAGCCCTAGTAACCTATAAACCCATACACGCTATAGACCCTATAAAACCTAAACCCTAAACCCTACACCCTCATTTCGGGCTTCAGGGCCTTCAGGGCCTTAAGTTTTGTTGGGGCTTCAAGTGCTTGAGGCTGTCACCTGGGGCCTGTGGACTTGAGGGAGTAGGGCTGGGGCCCTTAGCGTTTATGGGTTTGGGGTTTAGGGTGAGGGCTTCGGGTTTTCAAGCAACTTTGTGCGTATCCGAACCTGTGCTCCAAAAAAACCACCAATTGCTGCGGTAGGATTTCTTCTGTCATGGCAAAGGTGGAGGCCAGACAGGCGTAAGGGTTGCCAAACTTGAGTTCTTTAAGATACCGCCAAATGTGTCTTTAATGGCGCTGGCGGTGGTTGGGAAGCCCCGAAAACTACGGGTTAGGGTCGGGTTGAAGGCTACCTTTTCAAACTCGAATAGAGTGTCCTGATATAGTTTAAGGAATTTTCCTTCATTAAGGGGTAGTGGAGTCTCTGGAAACTGACCAGAAGAGGCAGTCCAAGGCCCTAAACCGAAAAGAAAAAAAAAAGAAAAACCCTAAACCCCAAACCCCAAACCCCAGACCCCAAACCCTAAACCCTAAACCCTAAACCCACCCACCACAAAAAGGCAGTCCTGCCAATGTTCAAGCAGGCAATGTCCCCCTCTTTCAGTCTTGATGCGCTGCAGCTCTGCCCCAAGGTGAAGGAGACAGCCTCACCATTTAATCACCCTAAAGCCTGAACCCTGAACCCTAAACCCTAAACCCTAAACCCTAAACCCTAAACCCTGTATTTAGGGTTTAGGAAATGAGGCAGACTTGCAGTTCGTCAGATTGGGAAGGACTAAGCCACCGTGTTCGCGTGGCAGGGACGTATAGGGGATTAGAAAACTGATCCCACATTTAGATAGTGTACATGTTAGCTACGCGGGGATTGGATTTCAAGGGTATTATATTCCCAAGTACTTGCTCCGGTCTTGCATCAGGATCCCTAACACACCCTATAAACCCTAAACCCTAAAACCCTAACAATACCATCAACCCCTGAAAAGAACCAGAAGTTTTTTCACCCTGCACCCTCGTTTACCCTAGTAGCCACGTGCGGCACGGTACTGACGTGGGGGGGGGGGGGGGGGGGGGGGGGGGCTTTCTTAATGGGGGGGGGGGGGGGGGGGGAGGGGGGGGCTTTCTTAAGTGTACCAAGTGCTCAGCTCCTCGGGATCCTTAAACAAAAAGGATCCTAATGGGAACCCCGAACAGGGAAGCCCAAGGAATACGAAGGAAATATATAAGGACCGTGGTACGTATATTCCGAAGGATGTTCCCGAAATGAGGGGTACCTTAGTGGGGTCCTTATTATAAGAGAATCCTACCATCTGGGTCTATATTCGGGGTCCCTTATTCTCGTAAACCCCCCGATGATTCCTACTATATTCTTTGGATCCTGAATTCACTGGGATCCTTAAAGTAGATGTGATCCTTCAAGTAGGTAGGATCCGAAAACCCATGGGATCACGTACTTAAAGTAGTTGGGATCCTTGCAAACCCCATGGGATACTTGAAGTAGTTGGGGTCCTGAAAGAACGAAAAAAGAGCATCCAGGCTCATCCAGGTTGCTGCGAAGTCTCCGCAGGCCCGCAAAGAAATCTCCATACCGCGCACCGAAAGGGAAACGGACTCCCTGACTAATAAAGGGGCCTGAGTAATTTAAATAGGGTTCTGGGGAAGGGAATACTACTAGTAATTATTCGACCCCTATTACATCCAAAGCCCTAAACGCCTGAACTCTATAGCACTCTGATGTGCTATGCCGGGGACGCGATGGAAAGGTCCCTAAACCCTACACCCTAAACTCTAAACCCTAAACCTAAACCCTTGAAAGTGTCCGTGGGCTGCAATCAAGGAGCCATCATCGGATTCAGTGCTTGCGCCAGGAAGGACATGCCTGGCGAGAAAGCTTCACGTCTGGGGTTTAGGGCTTAGTTGGTGAATTCATAAGCCCAAACAAGTTTACACTTGCAGTGCAAAAGGGGGTTATACTATCCCAAAAAGTGTAAAGTGTACTCACTCAGCTACTAAGAGGTTATAGGGTTGAGGAGGTCTAGGGTTTCAGGGTTGAGGAGGTCCAGGTTTAGGGATCCGGGTTTAGGGTGGCAGGGACCTCCAAGTTCTTGAATCTGACTTCTTATGGAAACCTTAAAAGGGAACCTCAAGAATGTAGGTAGAAATGCATCGATGCGCCTGTATTCCTACGATATACCTAAGTGCCCTACAAACCCTAAACCCTAAACCCTAAACCCTAAACCCCGAACCCTAAACCATAAACCCTGAACCATAAGCCCTAAACCCTAACCCAATTCTTGGGGATTCCCTGTTTGGTGGGAGCCCTGCCTGCGAAGCAGCCGGTGACCCAGCCCTGTCCCTGGAACAGCAAGGTGTTGGCGAAGCAGAAAGTGGCCTGAGGTAAATTGGGTTTAGGGTTTAGGGTTTAGGGTTTAGGGTTTAGGGTTTAGGGTTTAGGGTTTAGGGTTTAGGGTTTAGGGTGAGGTAGGGTTCAGGGTTTAGGGTTCTTAGGGCTCAGAGGTTTTTAGGGCTTTTAGGGTCTTAGGGCTTAGGGTTTTTTTCGGGTTTAAGGTTTTGAGCTTGGGATTAGGGCTTTGGGTAGCTTGGGGTTCAGGAGGTTTCGCCGGATCATGGAACCTAGTTACGCTGAACGCCTCCTGAGGCCTCCAAGTAAAGCATTCCAGCCCTGCAAACACTGGAGACCCAGAAGCCTGAATCCTTCTCACCATGGTTTAGGGTTTAGGGTTTAGGGTTAAGCCACCATTCTCAGCAACCCTAAACTTAAGGGACATAAGGAGGGACAGAAGGGATCTTGAATCTGAATCCCCCCCCTATGACCCCTATCTTCACCTTCTACAGTCCCTGTATACCTAAGTAGCCTACTTTACACCTAATGTGAGGGTCCCTCCCTTAGTCCCTTGATTAACCCTAAACCCTACACCCTAAGCCCTAAACCCTAAACCCTAAACCACAAACCCTAAACCCTAAACCCTAAATAATAAGCAGGCCAGGGCACCCAGGCGGTCATTAGAGCGTAGACCCAAGGCAGCTGCTCAGTGTACTTGAACTTGACGATGGCCTCGACTTAGGGTTTCGGCTTAGGGTTTAGGGTTTAGGGTTTAGGGTTTGGGGTTTGGGGTTTGGGGCTTGGGGTTTGGGGTTTAGGGTTTAGGGACTACTACGTATCACATGAATGAAACCAGAGTGCGCTGAAGAGATGATGTATTTAAACTTCATGAGCGGCTGACAAAAGCCTGTGTTGATTGAACGTTGCCTTGGTGGGCCTCTATCGATTCTCGAGGACTAGCACCCCTAAAAATGCAGACTGACAAGAGACTGACAGTAGCACTTTAGGGTGGGCCCCCAAGCATAGTTTTCTCAGATGCTCATGCATTTCTAAGACCTACACCCTAAAGAGTTCAGAGCGTCAGCTGGGCTTGCCCGTAGTATGAATTTAAGGTATATTCCTGAACTAAGGGGTAACGAACTCTTAGGGCTCCACTTAAGGTATAGTAAACCCTAAACCCTGAACCCTTCATTTTTTAAGGGGAACGAAAAGGCTGTTGACCGTAAACCCTAAACCCTAAACTCTAAGCCCTACTAAACCCTAAACCCTAAACCCTAAACCCTCTGTTGCTGTAGGTAGCACTGGAGTCTCCGGGGTTCTCCAGATCCCCTCTGTGCGCCGAAGCCGCTGGAAAGAGAACCATGCGAATCAGCTTACCTTTGGTGGTCCGCCCACCAATTCGCATCCTGGGCTAAGGGGTTTAGGGTTTAGGGTTCAGGGTTGGCTGACTTTAGGAAGGGACTTCGGGTTGTAGCTTGGTAGGTTTAGGTTTAGGGTGTAGGGCCTTCGGGTAGTGAGGTTGAGGGCTGAGGGTTGCAAACCCAGAAAGGGCAAAACGGCATCCTAAAACCCTCAACCGTAACCCGAAACCTCATCAAGAAGTCTCCAAGCCCAGCAGCACAACGCCGATGGCAAAGTCCGAACCCCGATTCGCATTGGCAGCTGCTTCCGGAACGCTTTGGAGGACCTCTGTACCTGCCCAGCGGGTTTAGGGTTTAGGGTTTAGGGTTTAGGGTTTAGGGTTTAGGGTTTAGGGTTTAGGGTTTAGGGTTTAGGGTTTAGGGTTTAGGGTTGCCAAGGGACCCCCCAATCCCCCCCCCCCCCCCCCCACAATTTGGCGGGGCTTGAGGGATTGAGGTTTCAGGGCTTGAGGTTTTGCCCTGTAAGCTCACAGGGTTTATGAGGCATCCTACCCCCCCCCGCCCCGTCGCTCCAGCAAAAGGTCTGCTGCGCCATCCATGTCCTTCGCTCCTGCTGCATCCATGGTCGAGGAAACCAATGTTGTGCGGGGTAAAGACAAGTTCTTCTCTTTCACACCGCGCATGATGTCGGCAGCAACGCCTGACCCCCGAAAGATCATGCGAGGGCGTATAATTGATGTACCTGGGAGTCACGATACTCATCTGGCTTTGCAAACAGGTCGCAGGCGGCAGCAAGCTCTGCTTCACTGTCGCTTTCGACTGTCTCACCACAGCTGATGCGGGGTTGCAAAGCATCTTCGCTGACTGCCCAAGGCCCAGGCGAGGGATGTCGCTTAGGAACTTGAATGATCCCCCCTGTCCGTTCAAAGCTGCAGAGGCCTCATAGGGTCCACAATTGGATTCGGCCAGCTGTGCTTGGGCTTGATTTTTATGCCTATACCATCTACTGTGGGGTCTAGACGGCTCAGCCTAGTTTAGTCAGGACAATAAAACCCTAAACGAACCCCCCCCCCCCACCCCCTCCCAGAAGCCCTAAGCCTCTCCAGCCCTACACACCTTCTTGAACCACCAAAAACCCACAACCCGGAACATCCCCAGGAGTCCTAGAACCCACAACCTTAAGCATTCCCTAAAACCCTAAGAGCCCTGAAGCTCTAAAAAACCCTAACAAGCCCAAAGCCCTAAAACGTCTCTAGAACACCTTCAACAGCCTTAAATCCCAAAAACCTAAAAGCCCTAAAGCCCTCAACAACGCTGGCTTCCTTGTCCCCCCTCCCCCCAGAGTTTGTTTAGGGTTTAGGGTTTAGGGTTTAGGGTTCAGGGATCAGGGTTCAGGGTTCAGGGTTTGGGATTTGGGGTTTGGGGTTTGGGGTTTGGGGTTTACGGTTTAGGGCTTAGGGCTTAGGGTTTCGGTTCCCCCCCCCCCCCCCCCCCCGCCCTCCCCCCGCCCTCTCCCCCCCCCCCCCCCCCCCCGCAGTGGCCTGCAACAGGCCGTGCTTCTTGCCGTGGACCTTGTCGTCGAAAGGGAGGGCAGACATGGTGTCCATGGCCACCTCCACCCCCCCCCCCCCCCCCAAAAAAAAAAAAAAAGGTAGGGTTTAGGGTTTAGGTTTGGGGTTTAGGCGTTGCGGGTTAGGGCCTATCTTCCATGTTGGTGATGCCGTGGATGGAGAGCCCTATGCTGTTTGGGGTGAAGGGCGTATCCGTTTGATTGTTCACGGTGTCCCTGTAGAGATCTGGAAGTTTGAGGCTGTGGGTCCTGGCTTGGGGCTTGGGGTGTTGACACAACTTAGCAGCCAACTAAGCTTTGGCAGTTAAGGGGTGACAGAACCCAACCTGCTCAGCACTTGCGACAACCTTCCCTAACCCCTGAACCCTAAATCCCAAACCCCAAACCCCAAACCCCAAACCCCAAACCCCAAACCCTAAACCCTAAACCCTAAACCCTTCATGCACCTCAGACTCCAAATTCCTGCAAAGGAGCAGTAGAATCACCAAGCGGAGACTCGAAGCTTGGTGTTTCGGGCTCAGGTGACTTAGTTTCTGAATTCATAAGCCCCAAAAGAAGTGTACACCTTCAGTTCTACCGGGGATTATAGTATGCCAAATCCTGTAAAGTGTACTCGCTCAGCTACTAGGGTGAGGTAGCCCTTGCCGGGTCAGCGCTTCAAGCTGGGCAAAGTGCCGATGGCCTTCTGCAGTGGCATGGGCTCCCCAGTCAGCATGCTCCTGATGCTTCTAGGTTTAGGGTTTAGGGTTTAGGGTTTGGGGTTTAGGGTTTAGGGTTTAGGGTTTAGGGTTTAGGGTTTAGGGTCGAGGTGCTCACAAAACCTGAGCCCTAAACTCCGGAGAACTGGCATGCTGAGTCTCAAGTGTAGCTCTGGTTTTGTCTTGGTTTCGCGCTCTGTTTTAGGGAAGTCAAGCACGCACTCCAAAAGGAACTATAAACCCTAAACCCTAAACCCTAAACCCTAAACCCTAAACCCTAAACCCTAAACCCTAAACTGACAAACCCTAAAGCCCGAATGCTAAACCCTAAGCTCGACAGCCCCCTAAACCCTATAATTACCCTAAACCCTCAACCCGACACACATCCAAGGGGCTCGTTCACCACGGCACTGCCAGACACCTTGTGTGGCTTGGGGTCAGGGTTCGGGGTGGGAGTTCCCTAAATTGGGTTTAGGGTTTGAAGGTCTAGGGTAAAATGACAAAACCCTAAACCCTAAACCCTGAACCACAGGCAGCTTCTGTCGACTTGGGTTTCGGGTTTATTTGGAGGTTCATGGGAAGTTGTAAGTTGGCTTCGGGTTTAGGGTTTACTGTAGGGTGTGGAGTTATACGTAGCTGAGACAGGGTTTAGCGTTTAGGGATAGGTATAGTTGCCATAGTTGTAACCTTACCTATATCTACCGTTGCCATAGTTGTAACCTTACTTATTACTACCCATGAACCTCCAAGTTAAGGGTATGAGCAAGGCAGACTTCTGGCTTGAACGCCTTTCGACACAGGGATGCTACTGGAAAAAACATCTGTACGGGGACCCTTCTGTGCAACAGCCATCACACAAGGAAGGTCAGGAAGAAGTCGGAGATCTGCAGATGTTAAGCGCAGTGTTCTAGACAGAAAGGGGTTAGGGTTTAGGGTTTAGGGTTTAGGGCTTAGTGTTCTACGGTTTGCGCTTTACCAAACTTGCCCTCAAAGCCTGAAATCTCGAAGCCAACGCTCCAGTGCAAACAGGATGTCTCCAACACGTGCTGCCGCAAGCGAAAATTCTGGATAACAAAAAACAAAAACAACAACAAAGGCAAAAAACCCACACCCTAAACCCTAAACCCTAAACCCTAAAATGCCACAGACCCTAAACTCATGCACTCCAGGCACCAACGCTATGTCTGCCGTGACCATGCCGTCGAATACCTGCAAAGCCACAAACGAATGTGGGGTACGGGGTAGCGCTACAACCTAAACCCCAATCTCGAAAGGCTTACGCGATTTGCAAGTGCCTAAGCCCCAAAAGGGGCTTAGGCAGAAGCCTAAGCCTAAGCCCCAAAAGGGGCAGCCCTCCCTGAAGCCCAACCTTAAAACCCTTCAATCGTTCGAAAAGCCTAAGCCCTGACCCTAAGCCCTCGAAAGTCGACAGCCGAGGGCTAAGGGCTGTTGAGGGGTTTTTAAGTAGGGAGCTGAAACTTGAGGTCTCTTGAGAACAGGATGCCGAGCCCCTGAGTTTGGTGCTTAGGGTTTAGGGTTGTTGAACTTGTTTTGGCCGCGAGTCTTGCTTTACAAGCTTCGTATTTAGAGGCTCTAGGGTTCAAGCCCTTTACAGAGTACGATGTGGTGTCGCGCTTGATCTAAGATATGGAGCCCCTTCTTTTCTCTAATATCGTGCACCTCTGATATCGTTTAGGGCACCAGCAGAGCGCAAACTCTAATCCCCGAAACTCCAACTCCACATCCACCCACCGACCCACCCCCAGCAGTAATAAGGGATTCGGGAGGATGAGCTGAATGCTTAGGGTTTGGGGTTTAGGGTTTAGGGTTGAGAGCTTAGGGTTTAAGGTTTAAGGTTTAGGGTTTAGGGGCCATTGTCCACAATGTGCTGAGGATTGAGCTTTGGGGCTTTAGGGGGTCGTACACAGTTCGCTATGTGCGGTTTAGGATTTAGGGTTTAAGGGTCTAGGGCGTGGGAGATCACAGCTTCAGGGCTCAGGGTGTCGTAGAGTCTAGGACTTAGGAGGATTTGGGGATTAGGGTGCGCGGCAACCGGAAAACATCACCCCTGAACGCTACACTCGAAACCTAACGCGGTGTGGCCTGGACGATGTCGCCCACTGTAAGGTCGGTTGCCTTGATCTCCTCGAGACTTCCCGCAAAGGCGGATTCAGAATTTGGGGTTCAGGGTTTACACAGGCTTCCGAAACGAGGGCGACCCCTTATATACGCCCCTAACGACGAGAATTCCACAATATGGAAACCCCAAAACAGGTACCCAGATTTTGGGAAGCCCCAAGAGTATGGTTTAGGTCCAGGGCTTAGGATCACATAAACCCGAAACCCGAAACCCGAAACCCTAAACCCTAAACCCTAACCTAAACCCTAAACCCTAAACCAAAAAATGTTCTCGCTGTGCCCACCAAGCATCTTCCCAGCGGCCGTCCCGGAGAACGCGCTGGAGCTTCGTATCGCAGGCTGATGCCATGTCCTGATTCGCCAAGCAGGTTGGTTTTTAGGGGGTTTAGGGTTTAGGGTTTAGGGTTTAGGGTTTTTTGAAGCTTAGGGTCAGGGTTTAGGGTGAATTCATGTCGCCTGCAACCCAGAACCTTCGACAGGATTGGCTACTTGGGGTTCAGAGGAAAGGGTGCATCGAACATGGGGATGCTTCCTCATCAGCTGCCTGTGGCCTTCGAGCTCTCACGGTGAGAAGCGATGCTGAGAAGCTGCGGGGGAGGGAGAGGCGGGGGCGGGGAAATTAAGTCTTACAATAGAAGGCTTGTAGGCTTCTAGTGTGGAAATGCTTGGATTGAATTGCAGGTGACGTCAAACCTGTGATCATCTCTTTGTATATATCCGAAGTGCTAAACTTCCCTGAGCCCTCTTTCATAAGGTCCAAGAGTCTAAGACCCAAAACCAAAGGGATAATTCTTTAAAAAAATTCGGACACCCCTTTGGGGAGGTCGGGGGCCTGTGACTATTGTCAGCAGGCAGCTGCTATCTGACCCGAAGCCCTGAACCTTGAAACCTAAACCCAAAACCCTAAATCCTATTGGCCCTAAACCCCAAACTCCAAACCCAAAACCCCAAAACCAGGCTGGCAGCTGCTATCTGCTGCTGGTTCTGACGGAGGATCACGAGGCTTGTCCTCAGCACGGCAATGTAGAAGCCCCCAGAGGTCACAAGGCTTTTTAAAGAGGGCTATCTTAAACCCTAAACCCTAAACCCTAAACCCTAAACCCTAAAACCTAAACCATAAACCCTGTACACCCTTAAACCTGGACGATAGGGTAGATTTGGGACACCTTCTAAGCTTTCGTTGCATTTAAAAAAAGTTTGTTTTCCTGAGGCTGCATCGGAACCCAACACATATACTAGACCCTGAGCCATCAGACCTAATAAATTACTGTTCAATGGACCCTGGCTAGCTACCTATTCGAAACTCCCTTGGAACACTACAGCAACCTAACAGTAACACATTTTACAGGCAGGTTCCCTAACCCCTAGCAACCCAGGGCCCATGTAAGTAGACCCCTACAGCCCTACCTTTATACCTAAGTAGCCCCGTACATTACGCCTGAGGTCCCTTATATAGGGGTCCCTCCGCTAGTCCCTTGATACCCCAAACCCTAAACCCCAAACCCAAAGGGCGTGCCCGCATCCTGTAGACTTGCTTCTACAGCCGAACGCAAGCGCCCACTACCTTCAGCTCCTGGTGTGGGCACTTCATAGAACGGAATGCGGAGACAATCATGTACCGTATGGACACTTTTCGAAATTCTGGTCCCTTTTTGGGTGCCCTGAATAAGAGGGGCTGCCTTCATAATGAGGATCCCAAAAAGGGACCCTAGTTTAGAGAATCCCCCATATAAAGCCCCTTAAAGGGGCTATTTTAGGGGGGCCTATAGTGTTCCCTGATTCTCTGGTTCCCTGAGGCCCTAAACCTTCAAAACGCCGATCTACTACCCGTATGCCTTCATATAGCCCCTAGATACCCGAATAAGAACCCCCCTAAAAAAACAGAAACCCTACTTAAGGAGACCACCAACCCATACAGTATAAACCTGTCAAAGAAGTCTGCTTGCAAGCTCGGCGGCCACGCCCCCGTGCCGAAGACCAGGAAGAACCAGAGCGCGGCGACGTTCCTTAGGGCTTAGGGCTTAGGGCTTAGGGCTTAGGGCTTAGGGCTTAGGGCTTAGGGTTTAGGGTTTAGGGTTCAGGGTGTCAGAGATTGAAGCTTCGGGCTTGGGGCTTGGGGCTTACAGGTTAAAGGCCTACTTAGATGGGCGCTGGGTTGCTAAGGGGCCGGGGAACCTACTTGTAAGTTAGGGTTTAGGGTTTAGGGTTTAGGGTTTAGGGTTTAGGGTTTAGGGTTTAGGGTTTAGGGTTTAGGGTTTAGGGTTTAGGGTTTAGGGTTTAGGGTTTAGGGTTTAGGGTTTAGGGTTTAGGGTTTAGGGTTTAGGGTTTAGGGGGTCACTGTTGGGTAATTAGCTTTGTGGTTTTGGAGTTTGCACCCAAGGTGCATTCAAGGTAGGGTTCTCGGCGGGCTTTCTGCTCTCTTTGATGGGGCGAGGTGTGGCTTGGTCCGCTCTTTCATCGCACCGACAAACCAATAGCCCCAACTGCGCTTCCTGCCACTTACTGCGAGTGATGCGAGCACAACCCTAAACCCCAAACCCTAAGCCCTAAGCCCTAAACCCTAAACCGGCCATGCCGCGAAACCACAAAGATGTCTTATGCAGCCAAAGCAACCACGAGTTCCAGAAGAGGTAGACCCAGATGCACGACCTGATTTTCGCGAGGGCACGAAAAAACACGCAGCAGGCTCAAGCAGCGAAGTAGCGCCGGCCTGACAAAGCTGAACCTTCAACTGGAAACCCTGTTTGACCTTTGGGGCGATGGCCTCTACCTCTACCTGCCATAAATCCATAAGAAAGGGTTAACGTATGGTGTAGGGTTCAGCGACTCTGAATCGAGGATCGAGAGTATGGGTTTGCAAAGGAAGGCAATGTGGGAATCCCATAGGATCAGGACCCTGGCACCCAGACTCCTACGACATACCTGCTAAATCCTGAAGTTCCCATGGTGCGGTTCCTCTAAATTGTGTTCCCTCGTTGGGGTTGAACTATCGGCTGCAGGATTCCTGCAGCTTGAAACCAGATACCCGAATACAGATCTTCCAAAATGGACTGATTATCCTTGGCTCTTAGGCTTTAAGGCTTAAGGGTTAAGGTGCGGCCCTTAGTTGCGCGCTTTGCAAGATCTGGATACACTGAATTGCAGCCGGATCGCAGCTGAAACACATAGGTCCTTGGTTGGCTGAGATTAGCAAGCCTGTGGGGGGTTTACGATATTCGGGGTACCTTATGGGGGTCCTTCTTCTAGGGGAAACCTGCTATTTGGGGGTCTATGTTGGGGGCCCCTTGTTTTCGTGAACCCTCGTATCGCTTTGCCATGGTCCGAGCGCGGCAGTTCTACTCCGTCTCAGCATGTCAGGAAAGAAGCGGGCGCTCCAACTCTAACCTTGCAATTGTAAGCCCACACCCTGCGTCCTTTACACTCTTCAATGGTACTCAAACAAACCAAAGATGGTCCTTTAAACCCTTTGAACAAATATCCTAAGTATAATCCGCTGTAGCACAATGAGGGATATGCAAAATACCCCAAGCTTGGTAGCCCAGTAGCCCTAATGCAATAAGGGTACTTCTTTTTGGGGGCTGGTTACCTTGTAAGGGAACCTTGAACCAGAATAAGGGCAAAAGGCTACCACTGGGCTACCAAGCAGGGGCCTACCTAGAAGCTGCACAGACTCCGCCCAAATCAAAGAAGCAAATCGAACAGAAAAGCTGAGGCCCCAAGTTACATGTTTACCCGAAGTTGGACCTACCCCAATGTGCGTGTACCAGAACACCCTGAACCCAACTCAGCTCCCAGATGTTAGCTTCCAGCAAACACGGTCCTCCTTTGTACTATGAACTACCAAAAGACGATGTCTCTTAGTAGAGTACCCAGGCCCCCCCGAAAAGAGAGCAAACAGAGAACGTAGGCCTAGTTCTTCAGAATCCTCTTATAGGGTTCTTAAGCCCTATAATCACCCTTAACCCTAAACCTTAAACCCTGAACACCCTAAACCCCTACAATCGAATCATCCGGGAATCGGGTCCGAGTATTCGGCAAGCAGTGAGGCGAGGATGCCAGGAACTTTTACGTTGATGGCGTTGTTGCCCTGCCTGGGCAAGATGAGCTCTTTCATGGGTTTTCTCGTGTTGCAGAAAAACCCTAAGCCTAAACCCTAAACCCTAACACTAAACCCGGTGTGAAAGAGTCGAGTTCGTAGGGCTTGGGCTTCTGGTCGTCTCTTGAGGGCTGAGTGGCTCAGGGTCTGGTGTGGCTGTTTGCAGGGGCCTGGCGGCTCCATGTTGCTGGGAGGCCTCTGAAAACACCCTAAACCCTAAACTTCCCCAAACCCTAAACCCTAAACCCTAGACCCCAAACCCTAAACGAAAAAAAACCTAAACCCTAAACCAAAACCCCGCAAGCTCTTCAGGAAGCTTAAGGGCATCTCCCCACGCTATTGCAAAGACATAGAGCCCTACAAATTCTAAAGCCCTATCTTGCTCCAAATGCCTGTAAAGAAAGCCCGATATTCTATAACCAAGCAAAAAATAGGAAGCCTTGCCAAGCCCTCTGAAACGGTTTCCCTAAACCTGAACCTCTAACCCTAAACCCTAAACCCAAAACCCTAAACCCTAATGCATGCCAGGCCACTTTGCCAGTCGCTCCTTGGCCACCGCTGAAGGCAAACCACCGCGATCTAGAGCCTGGTCAGACTTCGGTTAGGGTTTAGGGTTTAGGGTTTCTAGGGTTTGTAGGGTTTGTAGGGTTTGTAGGGTTTGTAGGGTTTGTAGGGTTTGAAGGGTTTGTAGGGTTTGTTGGGTTTGTAGGGTTTGTGGGGTTTGTGGGGTTTGTGGAGTTTGTAGGGTTTGTAGGGTTTGTAGGGTTTGTAGGGTTTGTGGGGTTTGTGGGGTTTGTAGGGTTTGTAGGGTTTGTGGGGTTTGTGGGGTTTGTAGGGTTTGTGGGGTTTGTGGGGTTTGTAGGGTTTGTAGGGTTTGTGGGGTTTGTGGGGTTTGTAGGGTTTGTAGGGTTCCATCTCCCCCAAAAGAATGTGCATTTCGGGGGGTGAAGGACCAGGCCAGGATGGGAGCACCCTAAGCCCCAAAATCTAAACCTTAAGCCCTGAACCCTGAACCCTAAACCCTAAAACCCTAAACCCCTAAACCCTAGAACCCTGAACCCTAAACCCTGTTTTAGGGATCCGAGAGCCTTAAACCCTAAACCCTAGAACCCTGAACCCCTAAACCTTTTTTGTTGTTGCTCCCTGGGCGCCTGGTAGCACTCCTCGCCACTGAGCGCCACCGTCCCCGAAGGCCGGTAGCGCCGGGCTTGGCGGCTCCAGAGGTATCGGACCTTGTAGGGTTTAGGGTTTAGGGTTTAGGGTTTAGGGTTTAGGGTTTAGGGTTTAGGGTTTAGGGTTTAAGGCTCTCGGAACCCTGAAACCCAAAGCCCGAAACGCTGGTTTATGCACTTTTGTCGTGTTTGAGGGGTTTGGGGAGTTGTTTGGAGCCCGGGACTCGGAAACACGGCAAACAGCGCACCTCTGGGTAATATGTGAAGAGATTGAGAGACACCCTCTCCCTTCCCCAAAGCGGACTGCGTGGTGGGGCCTGGTGGAAAGGTGGTCACAGACAATTCGCAGTCGGCAGGACAACAAGAAGATCTGTGCAACATGTTTGAATGCTGAGCTGCTACACCTGGATCTGTACGGCGATGCACTTCGAGGATTCGAGCAAAAGATACCTACTGGCTTAGGGCATTTTGACACTGGAAGCTGGTTGCTTGGGGCGCGGCACAAGTGTGCTGGTAGAAGCGACCTGAGGCACATTCCGCGGAAGTCCAAATACTGGTGCTACCGAGACCCCTTCTAGGAAACTTACCCTAAACCCTAAACCCTAAACCCTAGACCCTAAACCCTAAACCCTAAACCTTAAACCCTAAACCCTAACACCCTTGCCTTTATAATAACTTGAGCCTCGGGGATGGGGGTTTTCGACTGTGCAGTTCAGGGTTTCGGCCTGAGGCTTGGGGTTTAGGGTTTTGGCCTAGGTCTAAGGGTGCTTGCATGGTCCCTTCGTATGGGCCCTTGAAAGGGTACCCCTTAATATACCCCTCCTATACCCTATACAAGCCAATGGCCCATACATCAGGGTAGCTCGTGGGCCTAGGCGGCCTGGGGCTTAGGAGGGTCTTGCAAGCTTCAGGCTCTGCGTGCCGCACGTCGGGTTGTCAAGTCACTCCAGGAGCAGCATGTGGCAAGCTTGTGGTTTGGGATAGGTTAGGGTTTAGGGTTAGGGTTTTAGGGCCATCAGGTTCAGGGTTTATTGCGCTCCCCATAAAAAAAGGAGAGAAGGGTAGCCTGATTCTTGATATCTTTCCCATTTTCAGGGTGTCTAGGCTACCCTGGGTAGGGTACAAGCGTCAGGGCCCAAACGGGCAAATGGATGTCTAGAGCCCTCAAAGTCCAGGCTACGCACGCGGTTTAGGGTTTAGGGTTTAGGGTTTAGGGTTTAGGGTTTAGGGTTTAGGGTTTAGGGTTTAGGGTTAGGGTTTTGGGTTTAGGGTTTAGGGTCTCAGGCGCAGGCCTTCTCCCTCCTCCGACTCGTGGCCGTCCTGTTCATCCATGTGCCTGGCTTAGGGTTTAGGGTTTAGGGCTTAGGGCTTAGGGCTTGGGGTTTAGGGTTTAGGGTTCAGGGTTTAGGGTTTAGTGTTTTGGGTTTAGGGTTTAGGGTCCGTACTGACAAGGCTGTTCATGCTGAGGTCGAGCCCTGAACCCTAAACCCTAAATCCGGTTTCGAGTCGTAGAGCTCAGGGTCCACAGTTGAAGGATTAGGGTTAGTGTCCAGGGTCGAAGGTTTAGGGGTCGACTGTTTAGGGTTGCAGGATTTCGGGGGGGGTTTCACGTTTAAGGGTTTGCAGACGGCCGAAAGGATCTCGAGGACATGCCGACTCAGCGAGGCGCATCAGGTTCCTACTAGGATGGCCTTTCATACCCTCAGAAAAGTACTCTTGACTCTGATCCTCTTTAACCCAATAAGGGAAAACATACTCGGTCCCACAGGCCTACCTAGCCACCAGCTCGCCCTGACCCACCAGTGGCTTTGAGTGTGGGGTGACATGTGGGCAGCAATGACCAAGCAAAAATCTAAACCAAACCCGAAACCCTAAATCCTGAAAAAAAAAAACAACCCCTATAGGCTCGTAAGTCCCTAAACCCCTAAACCCCTAAATCCCTAAGCCCCGCCTCACCCGAACCAATTCCAACTCCGCCAAGCCTTTCTTCGGGTCCTTGGAGACAAGTCTTCAAAAAGTGATTTCAGGTTTCGGGTTGGGTTTCGGGCTTAGTGTTGAGGGTTTAGGGCTTGGGGAAGTTACATGGTCACTTAAAATGGTCCCTTACCTTCTTTGAATGGCTCTGAAGTATGTAGGGCTTGGGATCTAACAGGTTCTGCTGCAGCCGGCAACCACCGTCGTCTTGGGATGCGCTTCATGGCGCATCGCTTCGGCCAGAAGTGCTGCACACTGTACATGGGCGTAGGCCGTCAGATGAGCAAGACAAATTGGGGGCCATATTCTGTACAAGACATCCCGAAACTGGCCTCGGCGTCGCATAAGGGACCTCCTTAGAAGACCTTAGTCCTCTTGGCTGTAGGCTTGAATAATGCGTTCCATGTCCTCAACATGACATACCTAAAGCGGCGAGAAGGCCCAACCGGATGTCTGAGGTACGCCAGCATCTGCTGGCCGAATTCTCCATTACAGCTTGTCAAGATAATCCGTCAGGGACGGCATCTCCACCTGGACCAAGACAGAGGCAGTCTGGAGGGTGCGGGTTTGCCGTGATTAACCTGTATAATTTCAATGAAGGAACTATACTTTGACTCTTGAGCGTATGTGGGTCGCTCTAGGTATGTTTGGGGTCCATGGTTATAGAGTCTGGAAGCGAGCAGAGAGTCTGGCAGCGCTTTCGCTGACGCTGCATGTTCGTGGCCTTCAGATTCTTGCGCTTGCGGATGGCCAGGACCAGCTCCTTCAGGCGTTGCAACGCAGAAAACAATCATGAACCCTGCGCCCTCCAATGCAGGGCCGTCGCCGATTTCCGGGTTTAGGGTGTAGGGTTTAACTTTGACCTAAGCTTCACCTCATGACCCACCTTAGAACGCCAAGAACTCTGTTTGCTCTACCGCCCGATTGCTGTAACCATGCCTCCCCACCCCCCCCCCCCCCTTCTCCCCCTGCCCTGGAGGAAATCACAGGGCAAGCGCAGTGTCAGTCGGCTTCTACTAAACCCAGGAGCAACCTAGGAAAAAAGAAGGGGTACCTCGTTGGTTCAAAGGGGCTTAGAAGGGGACCTAAACCCAAAAAAAGGGGAATGAGGGCCTAGTCTAGGTCCTATTCTATGTATGGCCTTGGAGACGGAATCACCCCTCGAGTCTCTCGAGCCTGTTTCTTATTGGATTCCAGGCGCAAGGCTCATATGATGTGTCGGGTTTATTTTCGGTCCCAAACTCGAAACCCTAAACCCCCTAAACCCCCTAAACCCCCTAAACCCCCTAAACCCCCTAAACCCCCTAAACCCCCTAAACCCCCTAAACCCCCTAAACCCCCTAAATCCCCTAAACCCCCTAAACCCCCTAAACCCCCTGAACCCTAAACCCCAAACCCCAAACCCCAAACCCCAAATCCAACTACTGGTCCTCCATCTTGCTGCCCTTCTCAAGGCAGTTGCCCGGAAGGCTCTCCCAGTGATCGAAGACTGACTGCGGGAAGGCCTGGCATCCACTGAGTTAAGGGTTAAGGGTTTAGGGTTTAGGGTTCAGGATTCAGGGTTTAGGGTTGAGAGCCGGTTCAGGGTCTGCCAGGCTTAGGGACTGGGATTTAGGGTTTCGGGTTTGGGGTTTAGGGTCTGGGGTTGGGCTTTAGGGTTTGGGGTCTGGGGTTGAAGTTTAGTCTAGGGTTTAGGGTTTAGTGCCTGGGCGGGGGGTAGGGGCATAAAATAAGCTCAGACCCTTCAGGTTCAAGGCCTCGGGCAGCAGCTTCAAGGTGCAGGCTAGGGCCCAGGGTCCAGGGTCAAGGGGTCCAGGGGTCCAGGGGTCTAGGGGTCGAGGGTTTAGGGTTTAAGGTTTAAGGTTTAGGGTTCCGGGTTAAGGGTTTAGGGGAACTAAAACCTTCGTGATCTTGCATCGAGGCGCGTTCTGAAACCTAACCATGAGAGGGTTTGCATGGCAACCCCAGGGGGAAAGGGATTACCCTTGCTCTTACAGGCTTTCTCAGGCCTCTGAGCCACAAACCCGGTAAACCCTGAACCCTATAAACCCTGAACCCTAAACTCAAAACCCTATAAACTCTGAACCCTAAAATTCTAAACCCTAACAATCCCGGAACCCTAAACCCTCAACCCTAAACTCTAAACCCTATAAACTCGGAAACCCTGAACCCTAAACCCTGAACCCTGAACCCTGTACCCTGACCTATGAACCCGGAAACCCTGAACCCTAAACCCTGAACCCTGAACCCTGTACCCTATCAACCCGGAAACCCTAAACCCTAAACCCTGAACCCTGAACCCTAAACCCTAAACCCTAAACCCTAAACCCTAAACTCTAAACCCTAAACCCTGAACCCTGAACCCAAGGCGTGCCTGGCCACTGGTCGCCTGACGCAGTGCAGCGACGAAGCCGAAAGACTCGGACACCTCAGCGGCTCGGGGTTTAGGGTTTAGGGTTTAGGGTTTAGGGCTTAGGGCTTAGGGCTTAGGGCTTAGGGTTTAGGGTTTAGGGTTCAGGGTTTGGGGGGGATTTAGGGGTTTATAGTGTTTAGGGTTTAGGGTTTTGAGGAGGATTTAGAGGTTTATAGGGTTTAGGGTTTTGAGGGGGATTTAGGGGTTTAAAGGGTTTAGGGTTTAGGGCTTTGGGGGGATTTGGGGGTTTAGAGTGTAGGGGTATCGTGGTTTAGGGCTCAGGGTTGGGGGACGTGGTGTTTGCGGTTTAGGAGGTTTAGGTTCAGGGTCTAGGGTTTAGGGTTTAGGGCTAGGGTTTAGGGCTGCGGGCGTAGGAGTTAGAAGTTGGGGTTCCCGGTGCAGCTCGTCCCCGACTCCGCACTTTGCAGCTCGTGGTTATAGGCTTGCGCCCTAAACCCTAAACTAAACCCTAAACCCTAAACCCTAGACCCTAAATCTAAACCCTAAACCCTAAACCCTAAACCCTAAGCCCTAAACCCTAAACCCTAAACCCTAAACCTTGAAACCTGTAAAACCCTTGTGGCTGTCAGAGCTTTCAAAGCAGCTTAAGCAAATAATGCTCCTTAAGCTCATATGGGGGGTTTCCGAACATGGGGGTGCCCTTTTTGGGGGTCCCTTTAAGGGAACTGAAGGTTAACCTTTGGGAATTTAAAGGATTATACTACCCCGAAAAAGGTTAACCTTAATGGTGCTCTACTCTACTACTAAGTAATGAAAGGAATCTTCCCTAAGTGAGCAATGTGCTTTGCCTCAAAGCCACTGGTAGGTGCGCCTTCACTTGGACCAATGGCGTACCCTCGCGTGGGTTCTCCTGTCAGAGTGGTCGGGTGGGGGGTAGCCCTAAACCCTAAACCCTAAACCCTAAACCCGAAACCCTAAACCCTAAACCCCAAACCCCAAACACCTCGAAGCTGCCCTCAGCCCTGGGGGCCTTTCTTTTGTGAGGGCCCTGGCCCCCCCCCCAAAAAACTACTCTCCAACTACGTTGACTTTGGAAGCTAGCAAAGGACCATCAATTGTCAAAAGTGCAATCTTTCAATTCCTTAATCATGAATGCCCAGCCCCACTATAAGTAGGGTTCTAAGTACAGTTATGATTGGTTAGTAAGTCCCATGAACCTTCAAGCAGCCCCCAGCCACAACGCAAAGAAGGCTTCTGAAGTGTTAAAAGCACAAGTCTGGGGTGGGTTTGGAAGCCCCGTAGAGACTTCAGCTGCTGTGGGTCAAAAAAAAGAAGCAGCCAGCCCTGACACGACCTAAAACCTTCATCTAGGGACCTGTTTCGCTCGTGGCGGTGCTGAATAAGTTTAAGTAGGGAGTATGAGGGGATGGTTCTGGCAGTTCGGTGAGTCTCTCGAATAACTAGAGTTACGCTACCCCAAAACGATACACTTTGCCTTGAGCCCTAAACCTCAAACCTCAACGCATGCATGCTGTACAGGAACCCCGGAACCCGCAACCCAAGGGGGGGGGGGGGCGCAATCGGAAGGCAAGTGCTCCTCGAAGATGCAGCCGCGTCGGAGAGCCATGCAGCCTGCACAACTTGCTGTTGCTTGCGGGTAAACGGGGTGTGCCTTGCGCTCCTATATCCTACCTTGACACGGAACATCTACACTCTCCAGCGATGGAAACACACCAAGGATTGCGGCACGTTTCCACCTTTTTTTAAGAGCACATGAACTACACTTAAGGTCGGGATGCGAAGTCTTTGGTTTAGGGTCCTTCCATCGACTGTAACCTGCAAAGACCGCGACGTTCAAAAGAACCAGCCGGTGGTGCCAATGACACGTGTTTAGGGACCCCTGAAGTAGCCGGAAGCCTTTCGATACGACCTCATATACTAGAACTGTACACATCATGCGACCTCTTCCGGGGATGTGAGCTTGCATCCCTTGACAATGGGCGTCAAGGTACTTAACCCTAAACCCTACATCCTGAACCCTAAACCCCAAACCATAAACCCTAAACCCAACCAAGTTGCTGTACACACCGCTGAGAACGTCTTTGGGAGCTGTGATCTCCACCAAGAACACCGGCTCCTGCTTTCCATCTGCAGATGGAGTTGCAACCGGTTTATGGTTTAGGGTAATGAGCACTACGTACGTTATTCTACTTAATTCTTAAACCCTACATAGCCTCAACTTCAACCGAATGTCCGGCTTGGCCTGTGTGCCCGCGAACCTTTGCCAACAAAAGCGAGATTGGCTGATAAAACAAGATTGGTTTAGTGTTGCGTCGAAAAACCCTACTCCCTAAAACCCGAAGCCCTGAACCCGTAACCTTGTAGTACCCAGAGACTCTAATTCCTTAATTAAGGAGTACTGGAGTTTCTGGGTACTCGCAGGTATCCCACCAGCGCTCCTGCAGAGTAGGAGATCCCGTCAGCTCTGCGGCGAAGCAGCTGCGTCTTGTAGCCTGGGCAAACAGCCCCATAGCCCTATAAGTAAGAGTTTATTTAGGGTGTGTAGCCCTTAATTGACAAATTAAGGAATACCCTAAACAATAAATCAGGATCCCTATGAAGATTAAAGGTATATTCCGAAGGATTTCAGAGGTCTTGGGCCTTCGGATGGGGCTGCTTTGGGACAGCTCCCAAACCCTAAACCCTAAACCCTCAACCCTGAACCAGGATAGAGTATGCAACCCAAGAAACAAAAAAACATGAGAGATTGGACAAGATGAGGGGTACCCAATCTGGAGTCCGATTCCTACACAAAGAAGCCCCGAACACCCGAAAAACCCAAACGGCTCCCTAAACCCTAAACCCTAAGCCCAGTTTAGGGTCTGGCCTTAGCAGAAGCCCAGGAAGCCCTCGATCCGACCCCGCAATTCGGCTCACCTGCCGACATGTCTCCAATATTCTTGGCTCGGGTTTAGGGTTTAGGGTATGGTTTAGGGTTTAGGGTTTAGGGTTTAGGGTTTAGGGTTTAGGGTTTAGGGTTTAGGGTTTAGGGTTTAGGGTTTAGGGTTTAGGGTTTAGGGGTTAGGGGTTAGGGGTTAGGGTTTAGGGTTTAGGGTTTAGGGTTTAGGGTTTAGGGTTTAGGGTTTAGGGTTTAGGGTTTAGGGTTTAGGGTTTAGGGTTTCTGCGCATTAAGAAAACCAATAAACCCAAAAAGGCAAAGGATCTAAGGTTACAGTAAAGCACCACAGAGTACTGTCCTGGTTAGGGATCAGGGTTCCGGATAGGGAGCCGTGCTCATGGTCCAGCCCTCTGCGGATGGTTTGGTGCCTTAACCCTAAACCATGAATCGCTGAGGGGCTCCGGGTATTCAGAGTCAATCTTCCTGTCCCAAGCTCCCCGAACCCTAAACCCTAAACCCTAAACCCTAGACCCTAAACCCTAAACCCTAAACTCTAAACCCTGAAGTTCAGACTAAAATGCAGGGAGGTTGCTGGCATGATCTGCCCCGCCCCACGGTGAACCTTGTCAGAGTGGAGGAGGACCTGAAGCATTTCAGCACTCCCTAAGTAGGGTTATAAGTATTGCTACCACATACAACTATTTGCGCAAGAACCACCCCAACAAAAGACATTCCTCCTCACAAAACCCAAAAAGGGCTTGGTAGCCCAGCAATGATCTTATAATCAGGGCACCCTTTCTGGGTTGGTTACCATATATAAGGGAACCCAGAACCAAAGAAAGGGTAAAGGGTACCACTGGGCCACCAAGAGGGGGTTCTGTTCCTTTATACTTATGGCCCTACTTATTAGTACCCATGAGCCTCCAAGTAGGGAGTTAAAGAGCTCGGGGGGGGAGGAACCTGGGGTGTGCCTTTAGAGGGCTTTATACGGCACACCCCGGATTTAGGGTTTAGGGTTTAGGTTTAGGGTTTAGGGTTTAGGGTTTAGGGTTTAGGGTTTAGGGTTTAGGGTTTAGGGTTTAGTAATTAATATCTAAGCACTCTCTCGTGCCTGTGGGACAAAACCCTAGGCCCCAATTGGTCCGTGGGCAACTCTTTAGGAACTTTAGGATTTAGGGTTCACCCTAGACTCCAAACTCTCTTAACTCTATAAACCATAAACAACAACCCTAAATCCCAAACTCTATACCCAGGGTTTGTTGGGTGTGGGGGCGGTGCACTAGGCGATTTCCCCACCTCGGAGAGGTTGAAGCGCACGCCTCGCAGGTTCTCCTCGCACAGGGGGCCTTCCTTTGTGGCCCACCTAGCAAGGCTTCCGATTTAGGGTTTAGGGTTTAGGTTTTGGAGTTTGGGGTTTGGGGTTTGGGGTTTAGGGTTTGGGGTTTGGGGTTAAGGGTTTAGGTTTGAGGAGTTGAAGGTGCTGTTCTACGTGAAGGTCCCCTTTTTCCTGCTGCACGCAACCCCGGCTAATATGGCACAACACGACATAACGCAGGAGAATATAACGTAACCTGACATTGAGCAACATAACATAACATAGCATGACGTAAGATAATGTTTTATCATGGTTCAAGCCCTAAACCCTAAACCCTAAACCCTAAACCCTACACCCTAAACCCTAAACCCTAAACCAAGTTCGGGGATAAGCCTGTGTGCAGCCTCCACCTCCTATCGTAAAGAAAGCACAGTCTGATGCCACTCAGCGACTGGAAGGCGTTGACCACATGGTCCCTGATCTCGCCCAAATACCTGGGTTTAGGGTTTAGGGTTTAGGGTTTAGGGTTTATGGTTTAGGGTTTAGGGTCGCCCACTGAGCAACAGGCCCAAACCCGCGCCCAATACCTAGATTGCCCAATCCTTACTCCACTCGATGACCCCAAGAGCTGCGCCCAAACCGAGAAAAACCAATTCCTAAGCCCCAAGCCTAAACGACAACCTAAATGGGGGTTTACGAAATAAGGGACCCCTAAAATGATCCCCCAAATAGTAAGATTCCCTTAGACCCCATTCAGGTACCCCGAATATCGTAAACCCCCAAATGACTCTAGAACCCAACGACTAGACCCGGGAGTAACCTAGGAAAAAAAGGGTGCCCTTTTTGGTGTTAAGGGGATTGTAAGGGAACCCCAACCCTGAAAAATGTAAAACAGGGCCTACTCCCGGTCCTAGACGACCAAGAGCTGCATATAACCCTACGTATCACTACCCATGAACCTGCAAGCAGGCAATGAATACCCTTGGCTGACTTCTGAACCCCTCCTAAATCTCCTAGAAGTCTAACTTTTAGGCTCCTTATCGTAGTTTCTACAAAAACCCAAAAGGTTAAAGTCCTAAGAGCCAGCCAGAAGAAAGCCAAGTAGCGTCTATTTCAGCATGTGAGATTTGGGGGGGGTTTACGATAATGAGGCCCCAAATACAATCACCAAATAGTAGGATCCCCTTATAATAAGGACCCCAATAAGGCACCCCTAAACCCTAAACCCTAAACCCTAAACCCTAGACCCTAGACCCTAAACCCTAAATCCCGAGACCGGAGTACTGGGCTGCCACGGTGGTGTCCACGAAGATGTTCGGGCCGTCGCCAGAAGGGCCATAGCACCAGATCTTCGATTGAGCTACCTTGGCTGCGGCTTCTAAAGGTTTAGGGTTTCGGGTTCGGGGTTTAGGGTTTAGGGTTTAGGGTTTAGGGTTTAGGGCTTAGGGTTTAGGGTTTAGGGTGTAGGGTTTAGGGTTTAGGGCTTAGGGTAAACTTCTGGAGATAGGGTATGGTGTTGGCACCTGTAAATGGCAAGCCTGGCTTCGGGATTGTGACATGATCTTGGACGTACCGTATGTGGGTACAAGCAGGGGTACAGACCCTAAACCATAAACCCTAAACCGTTACAACCAATTCAACTGTTTGGTAACTTACAACACGTGCTCGAAGTAGCATTTGCTCTGCCCATGACCTTACTTCTAAGCGGCTTCGGACCTTCAAAGGGAGTTTATGAGGGTTTAGGGTTCAGGGTAGCCTTCACAGCGGACACGGGTGTAACTTTTACTCGGTTTGGGTGACGGGAGTGGAGATCTGCGCGTTCGCTAGCAACTCCCGGAGAGTTCAAGAACAGACCTTAAAGGGCAGCCCTAGATGGAGTCTCTCTTTAAAAAATGGTGCATTGGGTTCCACAGTCTCTTCAAGGTTCAGGGGCTGGCCTCGGCGTTTGCAATGCCATCGTGCCAAAGCACCATCTCACACCAAATGCACCCTAGAGCAACAAGCCCAGCAACAAGCCCAGCAACAAGCCCAGCAAAGCAGCAACACACCCTGGTTCCTAAAACACTAAACTCTGAACCCTCAACCCCATGCCCTGATTGCCAAACCCCAAAACCCTGAATCTCAAACCCTGTGGGCAACCCCCGGTGCCTGCTTGTCCCAGCCGAATTGGGTCAAGAGTTTGGTTCTCTCCTGGAGATGAGGTGGTTAGTATGTTACTATAAGGGTTTAGGGTTTAGGGTGTGTAGGCTGGGATGTTCACCCTTATGCTAACAGTCCTTGAGAGGGATTATGGTACCCCCTATCATGGTCCCTATTGAGGACTGTTAGTATACGGGGGGACATCCCAGTGTCTAGGGTTTAGGGTAGCTTTGAAACAGAAGAAAGAAAAGAACCACGGCTTTGACTGCGAATTGAAGTTTTGGGTGAGGGCCGAGCGTCTTCAATCTCATGCTTTATTCGTAAAACTGGGGAGTTCAAGCGCTAAGTTAGGTTGCACGCCCTTTTTGGTGAGGCGGGCCCTACCTGTATGTCTTGGCAATGATACGTTCTTCAAGTGCTACAGACCCTAAGATTGTATATCTAACTGCGAACCCTAAGCCCGAAAAACTGAAAAAGAAAAACCCGAACCCCCAAAACCACCCCAGGCCCCCGAAGCCCCAAACCCTAAACCCGAAACCCGAAATCCTAAATCCTAAGCCCTAAGCCTCAAACCACTAAACCCTAAGTCCTAAACCCGAATTAAACCCTAAATCCTAAACCCTAAATCCTAAACCCGAATTCAACCCTAAATCCCCTCTCGGAAGAAGTGGCTCCCCACCTTGACTTCCGCGTAGGGCCCGGCCGTGCCATCCTCCACAGCGCGCGACACCTCTTCGCCCAGCGGCTCGGCGGCCACGTACCTTTTAGGGGGGGTTTAGGGTTTAGGGTTTAGGGTTTAGGGTTTAGGGTTTAGGGTTGGGGTGTAGGGTTTGGGGATTAGGGTTTAGGGTTTAGGGTTTAGGGTTTGGGGTTTGGGGTTTGGGGTTTGGGGTTTGGGGTTTGGGGTTTGGGGTTTGGGGTTTGGGGTTTGGGGTTTAGGGTCTAGGAACCCTCAGCCCCAAATCATTAAAGCTAGGGAGCCCACTGCCAGCTGGGCCTTCAAACCCGAAAAGAGTCCGATGAGTTGACCCAAAATCCACAAGGAAGGCCTCTATATGCTTTGAGGTACGCTCCTTAATAGAGTTGGGGTACGGGGCTTCCTGGGAGCCCCTAAAACCCTCAATACCCCGTAGTTAAAGAATATACTTGCAGGTTCATGGGTAGCTAGAAGTAGGGCTATAAGTATCTTAAGCAGGGTCGGAAGTAGAGTTACCATACTTATCCCCATTACGCATATATAAATCATAACGACCCATGAACCTTCATGTACCCCGATGACGTCGTCAATACACTCTTGCTTTAGGCACACTGTCAGGAGAAAGCGCAAAACCCCATATTCAAGAACTTGTGAGACCTTGGCTCATCCTGAGAACCCCCTTGAGAATACGGCGTTATGGCGTCCTAGGCCTCCCTGAAAAAGGGGCTAAAACTTTAGCGAACTCGGAACCGCAGTGACTTTTTTAAACCTACAGGCCCGCACGTCTTCTGAATTTGAGAGTGAGAGATGCCGGTCTTTGAAATACGCTTGGCTGACTTCTGAACCCCTCCTGAAAATTAAACTTTGAAGCTCCGTATTGTAGTTTCTACAAAAACCCAAAAGGTTAAAGTCCTAAGAGCGATCCAGAAGAAAGCCAAGAACAGATGCCCCTCAGCTCCCCAGGTGGTAAGGTTTGGCGGGGCTTATGAGGAGGGGCTTTGGAACCCTAACTTCACCCTAAACCCTAAACCCTACACCCTAAACCCCAAACCCTAAACCCTAAACCCCAAACCCTAAACCCTCCACTCTAAAGCCTGAACCCGAAAAGCTTTGGTTGAGGGTAGTCAGCAGGGTCTGCACTTGGAGGTGCACGGGTAGCTATAAGTAGGGTTGTAGTTATACTTATCGTTATAGTTATAGTTATAGTTATCGTGTTTAGTTACAGCTATTGTTAGAGCTATAGTTGTAGTTATAGGAAATTATTGTAACTATACCAGATCCGCCGCGCAGCAAGCGGTTGAGCCGATTGGGCGACTTGGCCAGGCAGACCTGTGCGATGCTCGCCGGCTGTTTCAAGTTGCAGCCGCGATCGGGTTATAAGGTCCGGAGCATGGTGTCGACCGGACGACCGGACCGTGACCGGGCCCCCCCCGGTCGCCCGGTCACCCGTTTCGTCCGGTCACCCGGTCAGCCCGGTCGTCCGTTCAGTCCGGTCACCCGGTCAGGGCAAGTGGACCTTGACTGATCAGGACAAAGAAGGGACTCACCCGACCGGACAACCTGGCTGACCTGACCGGACAACCGGGCCGACCTGACCGGGCTGACCGACTGACCTGACCGGACTGACCTGACCGGGCTGACCTGACCGAACTGACCGGGCGACCGGACTGACCTGACCGGGCCGACCTGAGCTGACCTGACCGACCTGACCGGGCGACCGGACCGACCTGACCAGACTGACCGGGCTGACCTGACCGGGCTGACCTGACCGAACTGACCGACCTGACCGGGCGACCGGACCGACCTGACCAGGCTGACCTGACCGGGCTGACCTGACCGAACTGACCGACCTGACCGGGGTACCAGAGTTAGTACTAATCTTCTTTATTTGCCAACGCCGTCATTCCAGACCTTCGTTTTTATTTTCGTCATAAGGCGGCACCGTGGTCTTTGCAGCATTCGCCGTTCCTGGATGAAGGAATATTGACAGCCACCCAAATGTTTTCCTACTTGACCTGACCGAACTGACCGACCTGACCGGGCGACCGGACCGAGCTGACCCCGACTGACCTGGCCAGGTAACCGGATTGACTTGATGGGTGACCGGACCGACCTGACCCGACTGTGCGACAGGACCGACCTGATGGGCTGACTGACCTTGACTCGCCTTGCCTACCAATACTCCTCCTCCTCCCTCCTCCTCCTCCTCCTCCTCCTCCTCCTCCTCTTCCTATTACTACTACTACTACTACTACTACTACTACTACTACTACTACTACTACTACTACTACTACTACTACTACTACTACAACAACAACAACTACTACTACTACACGGGCCCCAAAAATAGGTCAATTTTTGCGATTTTTTACTATGTCCGCGGTAGGACTTTTTGTGCAGATTTTGAGTTTTTGCTGATTCTAAGCTAAAAAAGTACAGAGTCAGCGTGATTTCAGACTTTTGCGAATCTATGAAAAAAGCCTATATTTTCGTCCGAAACGGGCTTCGCACAAAAGCTGGCAGCGAGGCGGCGGCTCCGGAGCGCATACATATTAAAGAACCTATCGTGCGAGAATGGTGTTTGCAAATGGAGGGGGCTGCGCCCCCCCAAACCCCCCCGCTTTTTCATAACCTATCGTGCGAAACTTCCTCCTGTTACTACTACTACTACTACTACTACTACTACTACAACTACAACTACAACTACAACTACAACTACTACTACTACTACTACTACTACTACTACTACTACTACTACTACTACTACTACTACTACTACTACTACTACTACTACTACTACTACTGCTACTGCTACTGCTACTGCTACTGCTACTGCTACTGCTACTGCTACTGCTACTGCTACTGCTGCTGCTGCTACTACTGCTAGTACTGCTACTATTGCTAGTACGACGACGACGACAACTACGACGACTATACTACTACAAACATTTCTATAAACCTATCGTGCGAGAATGGTGTTTGCAAATGGGGGGGGCTGCGCCCCCCCCCAACCCCCCCGCTTTTTAATAACCTATCGTGCGAAAATGATGTTTGCAAACGGGGGCGGCTGCGCCTCCCCAACCCCCCCGCTTTTTTGAAGCCGCACAAGCTTGCTTCAAAGCATACACATGCAGCCCCCCCAACCCCCCCGCTTGCCTTTGACGGGAAAAAAAACTAAGTCTCCTTGGTACGTTAATAGGAATCCTTTTCTTTTCTTTGTATTTTAAATTAAAATCTTCATTTCCTTTGCACTTTATGAGGGAAATCTATCTTCTCGGAAATTTCAGGGAAAATCTCTATTCTCTTTGGGATTTCAATAGCAAAACCTTTGTTTTCTTTGGATTTAATAGGGAAACATCTATTCTGTTTGCAACGTTGTCGTTGTCGTTGTCGTTGTCGTCGTTGTTGTCGTTGTTGTCGTTGTTGTCGTTGTCTTTGTCGTTGTCTTTGTCGTTGTCTTTGTCGTTGTCTTTGTCGTTGTCTTTGTCGTTGTCTTTGTCGTTGTCGTTGTTGCTGTTGTTGTTGTTGTTGTTCTTGTTCTTCTTATTGTTCCGTGATTTCAGACTTTTGCGAATCTATGAAAAAAGCCTATATTTTCGTCCGAAACGGGCTTCGCACAAAAGCTGGCAGCGAGGCGGCGGCTCCGGAGCGCATACATATTAAAGAACCTATCGTGCGAGAATGGTGTTTGCAAATGGGGGGGGCTGCGCCCCCCCCAACCCCCCCGCTTTTTCATAACCTATCGTGCGAAACTTCCTCCTCCTCCTACTACTACTACTACTACTACTACTACTACTACTACTACTACTACTACTACTACTACTACTACTACTACTACTACTACTGCTACTGCTACTGCGACTGTTACTGCTGCTGCTGCTGCTGCTGCTGCTACTACTGCTAGTACTGCTACTATTGCTAGTACGACGACGACGACAACGACGACGACTATACTACTACAAACATTTCTATAAACCTATCGTGCGAGAATGGTGTTTGCAAATGGGGGGGCTGCGCCCCCCCCAACCCCCCCGCTTTTTAATAACCTATCGTGCGAAAATGATGTTTGCAAATGGGGGCGGCTGCGCCTCCCCAACCCCCCCGCTTTTTTTGAAGCCGCACAAGCTTGCTTCAAAGCATACACATGCAGCCCCCCCAACCCCCCCGCTTGCCTTTGACGGAAAAAAAAAACTAAGTCTCCTTAGGCCTTGGTACGTTAATAGGAATCCTTTTCTTTTCTTTGTATTTTAAATTAAAATCTTCATTTCCTTTGCACTTTATGAGGGAAATCTATCTTCTCGAAAATTTCAGGGAAAATCTCTATTCGCTTTGGGATTTCAATAGCAAAACCTTAGTATTGTTCATGTACTACTCGTTGTTGCTGTTGTTGTTGTTGTTGTTGTGGTGGTGGTGGTGGTGGTTGTTGTTGTTGTTGTTGTTGTTGTTGTTGTTGTTGTTGTTGTTGTTGTTGTTGCTGTGGTTGTGGTTGTGGTTGTGGTTGTGGTTGTGGTTGTGGTTGTGGTTGTTGTTGTTGTTGTTGTTGTTGTTGTTGTTGTTGTTGTTGTTGTTGTTTTTTTTGTTGTTGTTGTTGTTGTTGTTGTTGTTGTTGTTGTTGTTGTTGTTGTTGTTGTTGTTGTTGTTGTTGTTGTTGTTGTTGTTGTTGTTGTTGTTGTTGTTGTTGGTTGTTGTTGTTTGTTGTTGTTGTTGTTGTTGTTGTTGTTGTTGTTGTTGTTGTTGTTGTTGTTGTTGTTGTTGTTGTTGTTGTTGTTGTTGTTGTTGTTGTTGTTGTTGTTGTTGGTTGTTGTTGTTGTTGTTGTTGTTGTTGTTGTTGTTGTTGTTGTTGTTGTTGTTGTTGTTGTTGTTGTTGTTGTTGTTGTTGTTGTTGTTGTTGTTGTTGTTGTTGTTGTTGTTGTTGGTGTTATCGCTCTTGTTAATTGTTATTGCTCTTGTTATTGTTCTTGTTCTTGTTCTTGTTATTGTTCGTGTTATTGTTATTGTTGTTGTTCTTGTTCTTGCTCTTCTTATTGTTCGTGTTCTTGCTCTTGTTCTTGTTATTGTTCTTGTTCATGTACTTGTTGTACTTGTTGTTGTTGTTGTTGTTGTTGTTGTTGTTGTTGTTGTCGTTGTTGTTGTTGCTGCTGTTGTTGCTGTTGGTTGTTGTTGTTTTGGTGGTGGTGGTTGTTGTTGTTGTGGTCGTTGTTGTGGTCGTTGTTGTCGTTGTTGTTGTTGTTGTTGTTGTTGTCGTTGTTGTTTTTGTTGTTTAACTCACTTCGATGAAAAATGCTATTACTGTGGCTTAGGATAGTTCTGTCGGCTAGTTTGCTTCCCACCGCAGACCAAAAAGTCCTAAGCGATAGGATGGCCTCTCGGCCTTTGCTTCCCACCGCAGCCACAAGAATCCCAAGGGATAGGAGGGCCTCTGGGCCTTTGCTTCCCACCGCAGCTCCAAAAATCCAGTTTTGCAACTATAGCAGCGCGGAAGCAGAATAAAACAAAATAAATTGGGGTGCGGCATTGAGACGTAGGAGAGTATGGTGTGTTTTTGTCATTTTTTGGGAATGATACCGCGGTTTCTGGGTACTCTTTTCTCCTGCATCTCAAGGCATGCTCACGTACCGTTTTTTATTTGATTTTATACTACACGGGCCCCAAAAATTGGCCAATTTTTGCGATTTTTTACTATGTCCGCGGTAGGATTTTTTGAGCACGTTTTCAGTTTTTGCTGATTCTAGGCTAAAAAAGTACAGAGCCAGCGTGATTTCAGAATTTGCGAATCTATGAAAAAAGCCTACTTTTTGGTCCGAAACGGCTTCGCGCAAAAGCTGGCAGCGAGGCGAGCCTGTCCCAAAATAAGTTCTCGAGCTTCAAAACGACTCCCCGCCGTTCTTTTCCGAAATTGCAAGAACTCACTTTGACGAAAAATGCTATTACTGTGGCTTAGGATAGTTTTGTCGGCTAGTAGACTCCGGGCCTTTGCTTCCCACCGCAGCCCAAAAAGTCCTAAGCAATAGGATGGCCTCTTGGCCTTTGCTTCCCACCGCAGCCCCAAAAAATGCCAAGGGATAGGAGGGCCCCTACCCTTTGCTTCCCACCGCAGCCCCCAAGAATCCCAAAAAATAGGAGGGCCTCTGGGCCTTTGCTTCCCACTGCAGCCCAAAAAGTCCTAAGCAATAGGATGGCCTCTTGGCCTTTGCTTCCCACCGCAGCCCCAAGAAATGCCAAGGGATAGGAGGGCCCCTGGCCTTTGCTTCCCACCGCAGCCCCCAAAAACCCCAAAAGATAGGAGGGCCTCTGGGCCTTTGCTTCCCACCGCAGCCCAAAAAGTCCTAAGCAATAGGATGGCCTCTTGGCTTTTGCTTCCCACCGCAGCCCCAAAAAATCCCTAGGGATAGGAGGGCCCCTGGGCCTTTGCTTCCCACCGCAGCCCCCAAAAATCCCTAAACCCTACACCCTAAACCCTAAACCCTAAACCCTAAAGCCTAAACCCTCCTCCTCCTCTTCCTACTACTACTACTACTACTGCTACTACTACTACTACTACTACTACTACTACTACTACTACTATTTTAATAACATATCGTGCGAAAATGATGTTTGCAAATGGGGGCGGCTGCGCCCCCCCAACCCCCCCGCTTTTTTTGAAGCCGCTTTTTTTGAAGCCGCACAAGCTTGCTTCAAAGCATACACATGCAGCCCCCCCCAACCCCCCCGCTTGCCTTTGACGGAAAAAAACCCTAAGTCTCCTTGGTACGTTAATATCAGGGAAAATCTCTATTCGCTTTGGGATTTCAATAGCAAAACCTTTGTTTTCTTTGGATTTAATAAGGAAACATCTATTCTCTTTGCAACGTTGTCGTTGTTGTTGTCGTCGTTGTCGTCGTTGTCGTCGTTGTTGTCGTTGTCGTCGTTGTTGTCGTTGTCGTCGTTGTTGTCGTTGTTGTCGTTGTTGTCCTTTGCACTTTATGAAGGAAATCTATCTTCTCGGAAATTTCAGGGAAAATCTCTATTCGCTTTGGGATTTTAATAGCAAAACCTTTGTTTTCTTAGGATTTAATAAGGAAACATCTATTCTCTTAGCAACGTTGTCGTCGTCGTTGTCGTCGTTGTTGTCGTTGTCGTCGTTGTTGTCGTTGTCGTCGTTGTTGTCGTTGTTGTCCTTTGCACTTTATGAGGGAAATCTATCTTCTCGGAAATTTCAGGGAAAATCTCTATTCGCTCTGGGATTTCAATAGCAAAACCTTTGTTTTCTTTGGATTTAATAGGGAAACATCTATTCTCTTTGCAATTAAGTAGGAAAACATTTGGGTGGCTGTCAATCTTCCTTCATCCAGGAACAGCGAATGCTGCAAAGACCACGGTGCTGCCTTATGACGAAAAGGAAAACGAAGGTCTGGAATGACGGCGTTGGCAAATAAAGAAGATTAGTACTAACTCTGGTGCCCCGGTCAGGTCGGTCAGTTCGGTCAGTTCGGTCAGGTCAGGTCGGCCCGGTCGCCCGGTCAGGTCGGTCAGTTCGGTCAGGTCAGCCCGGTCAGGTCAGCCTGGTCAGGTCCGTCCGGTCGCAGGGTCAGGTCGGTCAGTTCGGTCAGGTCAGCCCGGTCAGGTCAGCCCGGTCAGGTCAGTCTGGTCAGGTCGGCCCGGTCGCCCGGTCAGGTCGGTCAGTTCAGCCCGGTCAGGTCAGCCTGGTCAGGTCGGTCCGGTCGCCCGGTCAGGTCCGTCAGTTCTGTCAGGTCAGCCCGGTCAGGTCAGCCCAGTCAGGTCGGTCCGGTC